>JAWQFJ010001596.1:87250-107250 GCA_034096865.1 Theodoxus fluviatilis
TTGAAGGTGTTAAAGTAGAGGAAAAGGAAGACGAAGTGGTTGTGGTGATCGTTGTTGTGTTGTTTGTGATCAAATAGATTAGAATGGTGATAACTGCACAACATTAACAAGAGCATCCAATTTTTCAATGCTCATGATGGTGTCATGACAGTATTGAACATGGTGACCATTGTGATTGTCATTCCACTTGATGTTTTATACTGTCATTTTAGTGTGAAAGATGTATACATTTCAAACCTTTTGATTTGCCACTTCTGATGAAAGTATTGAGAGGATTAATGCTTACCTGTGTCTCTGTGATGTTTTGAATACCTTGTATTATTTGTCTGTCAAGTAAGAGTTTAAAAGAAGATTTATCTAGACATTAATTTATTCTTCAAGCACTACAAAGCAGTTAGTTGACCCTTATATAATAAACAGGAAAAACCAGCTGATATTTTATTGATCTGTGCTGCTGTGAAGTCAAAACTCTAAAAGTTGGAGCCTTGGCTCATGAAAGCAGCAAGTTCTCTGACTCATATGTCTCTGTAATTCCTGCAGGGACACGTGCAGCTTTGAGCATGTGTTTGTGGGGGAAGGCCAGGGGTCAGAGTTGAAGGGGCTGCACAACTGGATTCAGTTCTACCTGCAGGAGAAAGCAGGCAACATCAACTACCACGGCTACTTCCGCAGGGAAACTGTGAGTCCATATTCTTTGCATCAGGATGTCTGTATGTGACACAGTTTGATTGGTGTTGGTGATGACAAACCTGTGCTTTACCTTTTTTTAAATATAAATAAGGGTAGGGATATAAACAAGGGTAGGTATAGAAAGGTAAACAATGTAAAACAAACCAACAAAAGTGTTGAATAAAAACCGCTGGCGCTGAACCTCCAGGTTTTGGCACTAAAAAAAAGAAGATCGGGTTCGAACCCGCAACCTCTCGAGAAAAGAGGGGGAAAAAACACACAAAAAAAAACAAACAAAAAACAGGTCGGGTTCGAACCAGCAACCTCTCGAAAAAAGAGGGGGGAAAAGTTTCAGCGCGGATTCGAACCCGTTCACGCATAACCTAACGTTACAATAGTCCAACGCTTTACCATCTGAGCCATTCGGCAACTGACGTTACTACGTGTTTGTAATGCAATTATAACGTTCTTTTCCGTAAACTCCCTCGCTTCGTATTTTGCACTGTAAATTGTAGAAAAATGGATGATAGTTCATGAAATTTGAGTGATCTTGTACATTTCAGGATACTCAAGGTATATTTCTGCCAAGTTTAATATTGATTCACTGCCATTAGGCCACGCGAACAGACTACCAAGTTGTTGCGCTCAGACAGAGTGGCTGTTCGAAGGTTCGGACCGGCCGTGCGGGTGGACAATTTTGACTGTAAAATGGTATTTTTTTAAGCAAAGGCAATTTTTTTCTTCTGGGGAGGATCACGAACACTATTTATGTAATTGGTGAGCGCTCGTACAGCATGGGAGAAACGCTGCTTGTGACGGGAGTGAAGGAAAAGGCAAAATATTATTGCCATTCCGTCAATTGACATATGAGGGCGGGGGGGGGTTTGAGTTTACAACCTAAATAAATCACTTTCTTTTCAAACCTCGATTCTGAAAATCGGACCTATCTTCCAGTAAGTGTGCAAAATGTCAAGGAAATCCGTCCAGTAGTTTTTTAGAAATCAGCCGTTAAGTCGGGACAGAGAGACAGACATACAGATAAAATTATGCCACGTTATTGATGACGTTACACAGTTTGCATTTCGCCATTCCGTCAATTGACATATTAGGGAGGTGCTTTCGAGTTTATGACCTTAAAAAACCACTTTCTTTTCAAACCTCGATTCTGAAAATTTGTTACATTCAATCGGACCTAACTTCCAGTAAGTGTGCAAAATGTCAAGGAAATCCGTCCAGCAGTTTTTGAGATATCAGCCGTTAAGTTGGGACAGACACATACACACACACACACACACACACACACACACACACACACACACACACACACACACACACACACACACACACACACACACACACACACACACACACACAAACAGATAAAGTCTGTAGGACCTCCAGTAAACCTGGAGGGATAAAGTCACTGCTGACCAGGTGCACAGCTTGCAAATTCTTTTACTTAAAATCCTTCCTCTGGCACACAGTGGAAGCACTGATTGAAAAGTAAAACTGCACCATTGAAAAACTAGACAAAACACTTTCAGTTTTCATCGAAAGAATCCAGTGGCATTCAGACCAGTTCGAGGCATGTGTTTGGCTAAAACAGAGCACTAAGGATGAAAAGATGAATTTCCCATGTTACTTAAACCTCAAGGTCCTGCCATAAGCAAAGTCTAGAACTGTAGAAGTAAAAAAATGCCAGAGCAGCATATGCCAGAGTGTATATATTTAAACTTTGCAGATTTTGTAAGAATGACTACAAAGGATTCAGGAAATACAACCTACCTAGAGGTGAAACAAAAAAAAAATTTGGACAATAAAACACAAAGCACAGTTCAGTTCACATTTATTTTTGAAAGAAGATAATAAAATGGGTGAAATAATCAATCAATCAATCAATCAATCAATCATCAATCAATCAATGCCTGTTACATTTGCAACCCAAAAGTCTTCATTAGATTTAATTAAATGTATGCATGACTGATCCAAGTGATTATCATCATCACCATTATCATCATTATCATCGTCATCATCATCACCATTGTCATCGTCATTCTCATCACCATTGTCATCATCATCATCATTTTTTTTATAAAAGATGGAAGGTTGGATAGGAAATGTGTGCGGAACATGTGTGTGTGTGTGTGTGTGTGTGTGTGTGTGTGTGTGTGTGTGTGTGAAAATTTGCATAATTAGTTCTATGGTATTACATTTCATACTTTGGAACAAGCAATCATAAGTTGAGCATTGTTGTGTGCTTTTATTGCATGCTGCTGGTTCGGAGTCAACCACCATGTTTCAGTCATCTCAGGGACTTCGTCACCATGACACTTTTCCTCCCTTCACAACAGGTGAAAGATGACGAGTACCCGAGACTGATTGCACTGCAGTTTACCTGGCGAGGGGAGAAGGCCAAGCCCATGTGCAGCTGCTTTCTGGGCACCAGTCCTGAGTTTGAGATCGCGGTCTACACCGTGGCCCTCCTCATGGACCGAGATGGCACGGTGAATGCCCAGATCGGGGAGTACGAGGTGGAATTGGTCGTCCACTCCTATGGTCAAGGCAACTACAAGAAACTCTCCACTGCCTACATTGGAGCTGCTCGCATGTAGGAAAATGTGAAAGAGAAAGAAGCAGAGCAAGGAGGTGAGGCTGTAGCTGGCTTCAGGAGGTGGGGATGGAGGTGGGCGGGAATTTATGCTTTTGTTTTTAGTATTGCATGATTCTGTGTTACTCTGTGTATTAAGGGATGTGCACTGAAAAAATAATGCAGCTTGTTTTTGAAGAGGCATTAAAGTATTCTGTCTAATACAGAGTGGGTGCTGTGGTATTTTTTAGGAAACTGAACAATTTCTTGATGATCTAGTTGTAAGGAGATTGTGGAATTATTTAAACTGAAGAAATGAATTCATAGTGGCATAATTTGAAAGTGAAATTGATTAAGATGCAAGTCTTACATGATTAGGAGCTCAATGCATAAAAAGCAAATAAGAAGTTTTTCACGACACCATTTTGGATATGCCAGAGCACACTGTATGAATGCTATGGGCTGTTTTACTTGAAGTTCACCTGCATCAGGTTGAGTTGACTTTTGTGACATGCAGCTAACTTATACTATCAGTAGTGACATTATCTATGCATGGGCATTGCATTCATTCATGATGTAGTAGGTCCTTGCACTGTTGCAGTGACAGTTACTTCTGTGTCTGGTTTTAACATGGAGTTCTTGGATATACAATGTATTGCATTTCTGTGACTGGACTTGCTTTTTCTTGCCACTTCGTCAGTCCTTGCCTTCACGCCATGGCATATCTTTTGTCATATCCTGGTGTAGGTGTGTGATGAAAGGTCTTTTTACTGTAGGCAACATAGGAGGAGAAATGTGCTTATTTTCTCCCTGTTTTAAAGTAACATATCTCATAGTTGTTGTGTTGGCTATTGTTAGATATGGAAATCTTACCATTTTGATTTTACTACTGTAGTAATATTCCTCATCCTCAGATCTACTTGTGCAAACTCAGGAGAAGTGCACTGTTGGAGGGATTTTTCTCTTTCTAATTTTTTGTGATTAGCATTTCATAATGATGGTGTGCATTCACTACTTAAATGAACTTGGCTGTTTTTGTTGTGAATGTAGATGCTTTGTCATAAATACATTGTAGTGATAATGGCACAGTGTACTCTTGCATCTCTCATGTCTAATTATGGCACCCAAATATGACAGACAGGGTTTTTTTGAGGGGAGGGGGTTGTTTCCAAACTCCATATGTGACCAGCCACGACAAAACCAGCGCTAAGTCGCGCAGCCCTATTTTGCGCTAAGTCTGAGAAAAGGCAGGGAGGGTCAATCTGGGTGATTTTCACTTTTTGATAAAAATAGATTCTACATGGTTCAAACTATCATGCCAGCAAAGAAAACATTTTGAAGAATTATATTTTGATGGTAAAATAAAGACTTTTGTGTTATGTATTGTTTCAAAAGCTCCCTAAAATTAGCGTTAATTGCCTCATTTTAGCCACAATAAACACACCTAAACCCTTGCAGAACCGATTCATGTTATAAACCGTTAGAAAGGCCGCTCTCTCGGCGTTCCCGCTCTGTGGATGTTGAATAAAAATAAGGTCAGCTATTTTTGGAAACGGAGTTTGAAATACAGTTGCTAAGGTGTTTAATGTCTGAAGAGGGTAAATCTTCTGAGACCGTTTTTTTCAAAATGACCGCTGCTTCAGTACCCAACTTGAAATGCCTGTAACTCCTATTCTAATTAACTCACACTGTTCATTCTTATATCAAAACAAACAGAAATGAATGCAGAATAAAAACATATTAAAACCTTAATTGTCCAAAAAATGACTTAGCACTGGTTTTGTCGTGGCTGGTCACATATTTCCTGCACTGTTGTGCAAGAAAACCTCTATTGTGTGATCTAATTTTGGGGAAGAAAATCAATACCTTGAGAATTTAAAAAAAATTATTTTGTATGTTATGTCAATAATTATTTGTAAACTCCTTTCTCAATTTACCACGACATGTTAAAGTTATACCTAGAGTTCCATTGTAGACATTTTTTTCTGATTATGAAAGTTGCAGTCAGTTATACTCTGAAATGTTAACGATTTTTGCAGTTTAATGATTTGACAAAACTGCAGGTTTTACATGAACACCTATGTAATTGGATGATGATAATTATTTGTTCTATAATAAAAGCAACAATGGTTCTGAACGGTTTTGACATCACCTGGAACACCATACCATTTTAACATTTAGAATGAGCCACCTTCATTCTTCCATGTCGACTGACATCATGCAGTAGCTAGATCATGAAAGCTTGTTTTCTATGTAATCACAAAAGAATCTTTGTGTAAACATGATTGCAATGCACCAATGGAAATGCATGTTGGCGTTGTAATGGATGTGGAATCAAGAATGTGGCAACACTTTACTGTTCTAAGATGATCAGTGTTGCTCTACTCTATGATCAAATCTCAGAAGATGCATGAGACTATTACCATTCAATGTATTGATTCATTTTGATTTCTCAAGAGTATTTTTGTTGTTAAATTTGTTACTCACCAGTTGTTCTTGTGGAATATTTATTTTACAATGTTATTTTTAGAGGATTATGCTATATACATTTGGTTAGCTTTTTATTTGTTGTTGAACACAATGGTGCAATTTTAACTGAAGTACACAATTCAAGGTGGCATATACAAGTTGCATAGCATATTGCATCATGTCATAATGTGGACTTTCTTATAGTTACTATGCTGCCAAGTTTGATGACATGATAATTGATTACATCTACACAATATTTCACGTATCAGCCTTGTTGTATGAAGTCAATTTTCCTTTACCACATGGCATGACCAGTTAGTTAAACAGTTATCATTTTTCATCTATTGGGAAAATGGGGTATATTCAAGGTATTTTCTTATTAATATTTTGCATACCAATTCAACTTGCATTGATAAACCACATGGTAGCTTTCGTTTTGGGATGGTGATGGACTGTTCTACATTTTCAGAGGTAATGTTCATATACTCAATGTGTTGTAGTTTTTAACCCCTTTAAAACTTAGCCATCTACTCTGCAGCACTTATTGGCTGTGAAACCTCTGGTGATAATTTGCTGTTAGGATATTGAAAGTATATCACAGATATTTGTGATGGATTTCCTAGGGACTGGTGGAGAACTGAATGTTTAATATCAGTGTTTAGTGGGGAGCTAGTCAAGATGCAATAGTTTGGAATCCATCTCAAGCTGCAGTTTACTCTTTGCATTTAATCTCTAGTCTGGTTGTGTGTACACCAGGATGCTGATTAGATGATTGCTTCATAAGATTTTTATGCAAGGTTTTTGTACTCTTTATAGAAATGTCTTTCTTGTACTAACTAGATGGGTATTTTAACTTTTTTCGCACTCCTGCCAAATAGTCTTTCTAATAAACTTTTCATTGTTTACCTTATGTTCTTCCTGGATGGTTTGTCTGTATGGTTACTAAGGACAGAGATGTAGCAGTTGGACAAGGCTCAATCTTGACGTACTTGCCAAGAATAGACACAACACATAAAAAAGAGGAACATGCCTAACATGTCTGATGCACTGCTGAATATTCATTTGACCCATAACAAGTTGTACATAGCCATCTCTAATCATTGAGTCATATGTTTTGCAGTAGACACAGAAATCACATTGTCAGCTGGCCATACATAATTCTTATAGTTTCTCTCTGGTGTAAGCAACTATTGGCAACTTTTTGTTAAGAGAAAACAAAGGACTTAAAGAGTAGCCTACTTTGGAACATAATGCAGCATGAAAACTGCTGTTTCCCTCCGAGTGCTCTAGAGTGATAAAAAAACTGCACCACCTTGTCATCAAAATCTGGAGTGTGTGTGTGTGTGTGTGTGCATGTGTGTGTGTAATGATATGGAGGCTGCTTACTAGATTCCAGTTATCATTGACCTGGGACCATCTTGTCATCAAAATCTGGAGAGTGTGTGTGTGTGTGTGTGTGTGTGTGTGTGTAACGGTATGGAGGCTGCTTACTAGATTCCAGTTATCATTGTCCTGGGACTATCTTGTCATCAAAATCTGGAGAGAGAGACTGTGTGTGTGTGTGTGTGTGTGTGTGTGTGTGTGTGTGTAATATGGAGGCTGCTTACTAGATTCCAGTTATCAAGGTCAATGTCCTGGGAAGAGTAGTCAAGCATTTGTGCATCAAATCACATTCACACAAATCAGATTAATTGGCAGAACAGTGTGATTCACTGATTTATTTAACTATCATTATTGAAAACTTCCTTGAACCTTCAAGTTCAAGGCACAGATTTGAAGTGCTCTCCAGTTTTCTACATTGATCCATGTTGGACAGATGGATGGACAGATGGATGGATGGATGGACAGATGGATGGATGAACATTGCACACAAACACAAGGAAATACAGATCACGTGAGGAGATTTTAACTTTGTCTCAATACTTCCTAAGGGATGGAAGCATGCATGATAATTTACATCAACAGCCATGGCCATAACCTCGTGATCATCTCGAGAGGCAACATAGAGTTGCTCCCCCTTCATTCCACAAAAGCAGAACTGCTGGTACAGCATAGCCAAGAAGAAGTCAAACTGTCAGAATCGTTTCTTATCAAGGAGTGAAGGTAAATGTAGTGGTTGAATATGAGAACTCGCACACACCCCTGTGAGGATTTCAAGCCACTCCCCATGAGAAACCAACGCATGCATCCAAAGACAAAACAAGTCTTGGAGTCAGAAAACGCTGTACGTTTATTCTCTGTTGATACTACACACAAAGCATTCATAACAAAAGCCATCCTGGACAGTGGAGCCCATGGTGGCTCCCTAGACGATGTTGTAAGGATTCAGTACATCACACCTGATGCGTCTGTGTAAGGTTTCTCGGCAAAGGGACGCTTCTGTTTTTTCCTTTCAGCCTGCATGGCAAGGTACCTCTCGAACTGCGGAATAATTTTTTTTTATGTTAAAACATACAAATGCATGTATAATCAAAAGCAATTTTACAGGTCATGAATATATCAACTGAGAGTAAAAGTTATATCATTAACTAATCTACAATCTACTTTCCGTACAAAACTGATTATCAGGTTCTCAGGAAATTCCCTGTGACTTGCCTATTCTTGACCACAATAAAGCTGATTTTTTTCCCCCATTCATATTCATTATGGCCACTCCATTGTAGAATTTATTCTATGACTGAAGCCTCCTCCCCATCTTTCTTTAGTCTCAAGCCCCACCAATTCCTAACCTTAAAAACAAGAAGGGCAAAGCCCATACGACTCACATGCTTGACCTTGACCTTCAGGTGACCTTCAAGGTCAAGGTCAAACAACTAAACCTACCAATGACATCATACACTAAGAAATGCTTTACACATTTTTCCTACCAAAATACATGTGACCTTGACCCAAGGTCAAGGTCATCCAAGGTCATGCAACACAAAGCTGTTAATTCAAGACATAGGAAGCACAATGGTGATTATTGGCACTTTCTACCATGAGATATAGTCACTTTTAGTGGTTCACTACCCCATTTTGGTCACATTTCATAAGGGTCAAAGTGATCTTGACCTTGATGATATGTGACCAAATGTGTCTCATGATGAAAGTATAACATGTGCCCCACATAATTATTAAGTTTGAAACAGTTATCTTCCATAGTTCAGGGTCAGGGTCACTTCAAAATATGTATACAATCCAACTTTGAAGAGCTCCTGTGACCTTGACCTTGAAGCAAGGTCAACCAAACTGGTATCAAAAGATAGGGCTTACTTTGCCCTATATACCATATATAGGTCAGGTATCCAATCTCAAAAACGTCAGAGAAAATTGAGAAAATGTGAAAAACGACTGTTTTTTAGACAACATTTATGGCCTCTGCGACCTTGACCTTGAAGCAAGGTTAAGTCACTATGTATGTTTTTTGAGGCCTTGTCATCATACACCATCATGCCACATTTGGTATTGATAGACTTAATAGTCTCCGAGAAAAATCCAACGTTAAAGTTTTCGGACGCCCGGACCGGACGCCCGGACGCCCGGACTGACGAAAAGGGTGAGTATATAGACTCACTTTTGCTTCGCATGTGAGTCAAAAAGAGAGTAAAATGGAGGCAGAATATTTACACAAATTTGACTTAATCTAGAAGAGCTAAAGTCTTCAATATTCTCATTTATAATTATGGCATGATGTAATCATGTAGTCCATCTGTGTTTATTTTGCACAATTTCTTCTTGAATGACAGTTTAGGAAATTATTTTAAATTTGTTTTGACATGAACACTTTCATTTCATTTACTTTTTTATCAAATTTATATTGTACTATTTTGCTGTATGCAATCTTCTCATGTTAATACTGGCTGAACAACTCCCAATATATATACCATAGTGTTCACTTTCACTGGACAAATTTGACACTTGTTTAAAAAAAAAAAAATCTTAAGAAATCTAATACTGTTCAGTTTTAGAACAATACCTGCATAAAAATAAAATACAAATAGTGTTGCATTATTCCCACATACAATGCTAGATGCACTTATCTATTATTTCATCTACCTTTTTAATACTTTAGTAGAACTAAAAGCCACAACATTGCCAAGTATTAGTTTATAGACACAAGTAAATATGACATATGCATGTAAGACTGACCAACTCAGGCTTCCTTTTTCTATTGAAAGTTTATTTATAAAATTTCCTATATTTTTGCATCAAAAACTTGGTTAGACTTCAGCAGGCTGACCACACTAGTGGACTCATCCAAGGAGAGGGTGCAGGGAAGACAGCAAAGATGGTATAACACAAAGCTAACAGGCCACAGCATCTGACTGGTTGTGTTTATACATGGGGATTTTCCAGCATAAACAACCATGTAAAAACACAACCAGTCAGATGCTGTGGCCCGACAGCTTGAGTGTCATGTCATCTTCAATGTCCTTCCCGCACCCCTCTCCTCAGACAAGTCCATGTCATCTTCAATGTCCTTCCCGCACCCCTCTCCTCAGACAAGTCCATGTCATCTTCAATGTCCTTCCCGCACCCCTCTCCTCAGACAAGTCCATGTCATCTTCAATGTCCTTCCCGCACCCCTCTCCTCAGACAAGCCCATGTCATCTTCAATGTCCTTCCCGCACCCCTCTCCTCAGACAAGTCCATGTCATCTTCAATGTTCTTCCTGCACCCCTCTCCTCAGACAAGTCCATGACATCTTCAATGTCCTTCCCGCACCCCTCTCCTCAGACAAGTCCATGTCATCTTCAATGTCCTTCCCGCACCCCTCTCCTCAGACAAGTCCATGTCATCTTCAATGTCCTTCCCGCACCCCTCTCCTCAGACAAGTCCATGTCATCTTCAATGTCCTTCCCGCACCCCTCTCCTCAGACAAGTCCATGTCATCTTCAATGTCCTTCCCGCACCCCTCTCCTCAGACAAGTCCACTTGTGTGGCCTGCCTGAGGATGTCTAACCAAAAACTCTGTCATATTAACTCACAAATCAAAATTCAGTACACTGTCACTGTGAATTGCTGGGCCCTTCTAAGTGTACTATATCACTTGAGTTTGTTCCGCATTGTTTTGTGAAGTGTTGGGACCAGTCTCCTTACATCTCCTCTAGCCTCACCTGCTTCCTCTGGGTGGCACACTCCAAGAAATCACTGAGCTCTTTCTTGCAGTCTACATGCATCCTGATCTGCCCGACACGGCTGCCACACCGAAACAGATCCATCTCTAGCACGGCACAAGGTCCGTGTTGGTTGGTGAGCCAAGTCAACTGTGTCTTGGTCAGCGGTGTGTAGATCACAGGAAGCATCCTCTGCAATAGCGAGTTGTCAGCCTAAATTATTACATTATTGCATTAAGGATCAAGCAGAAGTTGAAGTTAACTGCAAAAGAGACGTCTAGGGCAAGGGAGGTGACTTGCACTGCAGTTACACCTGCCATTTTCACTTTCAGTAAGGAAAATAATTGGTACACTAACAACGGAAGTTATCGATGCGCGAACTAATGCAACGCAGCTTAAAATACAGTAGAAACACGAATAGGCACAGGAAAAAGCAAATAAACAAATACAGACAGCAGCTGATGTCAACAGATCCTGTTTCCCTCACTCGGTTCACTCAGTCACTGCGATGACCTTGATAGTCACCTCCCGGCTCTAGCTACAACAATAACTGTAAAAACTGTTTTAAACATCTTAGTCCCAAATGTAGTAAATTCTCGACATAAACATTGCCTCAGCAAAGGGATAAGATATGTATCGTTACAATAAATGGACGGTATAAGCAGAATTAATGCACGTACGGTAGTTGGTTTCACGCTCAGAACTCGTGTGTTATTAGGAGTCCCTTATGACATAAACTTATTGATTTAGTAAAATATTTGAATATATATGCGTTTTTTAAAACTAATAAATACTGAAAACCACGCAGTAGATTATATATTAGACATGACTGTTACAAGCGTATACAAATGTTTTTGTTTTACCCTATCATAAGGGACTTTAAACTAACTCTTTGGTCTGAAAAGTAGCGAAATGATGGGTTATCGCCCCCCCCTGAATGTTGAGAGTCACAACTGTTAACCAAACAATCACAATGGCAGATTCTACTGACGCCCATCGTGTTCTCACCTTCTTGGACGAAGCCGAGAAACGTGTCGAAGCATTTCGTACTGAAGCTAGATATATTCAGGATGAACAGGCCAGTCTTCTTACACTTATCAACAAACTGAACGAAGAGAGTTTAAAACTAAAAATGTCGGAAAGTGAGTTCACAAGTAACAACATACCATTTATTTCAGATTGTCTGTTTGTTCTGTTTTTGAAGCTTCTTTTTTTAGATCACGAGTTTTACAGATAATCAATCCCAGATGCTAGATTAGTTAGCATTCTGTTCTTTGATACCATACGTTTGTAAAACGCTGTTTATACAGGCTATACCAGGCAGTATACGTTGGAAGCTTTCACTTTCAGTCTCTCCGTTGTAGCTTTTATCCGAAAGTGATGTTGCTGGTCTAAAGCAATGCTCGCTCTATCCCACGGACTGGGTAATTGCTCATCCTATGAAGCAAAATGAGACTGCAGTAAACGTAATGTGGCTGGCTGCCTTTGTGTAGTGCTTTTGCTGGCTGGACCGTATTGACGCGTTTCGTGAGAATTGAGAGAGATGATAGATCATTTCTACCTTTTCACTCTGTGCATGTGTCGTGCCGAATTTGTGAAATTGCCGATTTCGCGTAATCAGCAGCTTTATTGCTCATTTCACGTAATCGGCAAAACGTTGCCTAATTCACGTAATAGGCAGCGAACTGCCGAAAATGTGTAACGCACTCAAAACTTTGCCCAATTCACGAAATAGGCTGCCGATTTCGTGAAATAGGCAGCTGCTTACGCGAAACAGGCATTAATGTCTGCCCATTACACGAAATCGGCAAGATATGAAACTGATTGTTCGAAATAGAAATTCCATTTCGATTTGTTCGTTGTGCATGCTTTTTTCGATTGTTGGTTGCTGCACTGATCTGACCTGAGTTGCTTCGATTATTTCGTTGTGCATGCTTTTCTCGATTGTTGATTGCTACACTATACACTGATCTGAGTTGCTCTCAAATGTACTTCTCTGATCACAGAAGAAAATATTACGTGAATTAGGCAACGTTTTGCCGATTACGTGAAATGAGCAATAAAGCTGCTGATTACGCGAAATCGGCAATTTCACAAATTCGGCACGACACATGCACTATGGAAAAAAGTACATGGTCAAGATATTAAGAACTTGATTTTTTAAAATTAGAATTCCAAAAGGTTACAGATATAATGGTATGCAACAGTTGTTTAGGCTCGGAAAGTATCGCCTATGTTGTGTAGTAGATGTTCTTTAGTAGATCTTGTTCATCACATCAGTCCAGGCACACCTCACAAAATGTTGCAGTTACTGTAATCCAACCGACTCTATTTTTTCTTTGATCATGTTAAATTTTTTAAAATGAGGGTTGAAAAAAGAAGATAAACAACCGTCAGCTGTCACAAAAAGACATTTTTGCTGACTCACTGTATGCTATTTCTCTCAGTGGAGTTGTCAGCGTTTCAGCTAAAGAAATCCTTTTATATATGTACAGATATATCTACCTTATACATTGACAGTTTGAAACATGCAAATCCCCGCCCCCCCCCCCCCCCCCCCCCCCCCCCACACACACACACACACACACACACACATGCACAAAGTAGCAAGTAGCAAGAAACTCCCCACTGAGCGAGGCAGCAGACGGTCTTCAGAGGAAGAGCCCCGGTCGCCAAGTGTTTCGGCCCTTTACACTTCCTCTGTGTGTGTGTGCGTGCTTGTTTGTGTGTGTGTGTGTGTGTGTGTGTGTGTGTGTGTGTGTGAAGTTTTCTCTTGCTCTTCTTATGTCAGGAATGTGAAATGTTTCATCATAATTAATGCCATAAAACTGCTACTGTAGCTTCATCATAGGTTAGATGGATCATTTCCATTGTATGGAGTAGTAAGGGTTATGAGTGTTTGTGTGTGTGTGTGTGTGTGTGTGTGTGTGTGTGTGTGTGTGTGTGTGTGTGTGTGAGAGAGAGAGAGAGAGAGAGAGAGAGAGTTCAAACTTGTATTGTGTAGGTCAGCTGCCCATCACAAGGGGGCAGAATGGTATGACAGTTTGCAGGCAGTCAGCATGAAATGACCATCTGGATTACATATTGATGTTCTTGTTTCTCCTCAGAAAGGCATAGTAAATGCACATATCCACATTTTTTGCCTTTATTACATTCCTGCCTTCAAGTTGATAACCAGTGCTCCTATACTGTGCAGTTTTCCAATATGCCTTCAGATATTTCTACTTACTATTCTTAAACAATGGACAGACCATCAAAAAGTGTCTTTCATTCTCAATGGTAACTGCACAAAATGGACAGCACAGATTTATGTCTCTCATGTACCATCTATTCACATTTAACCTATTGATTCCTAGTACAAATGATAAAAATCCATCTCTGAGTTTCTTTGTTTTCAACCCATTCATTATGTTCTGCTTCGATTGACTTTTCAAGGGATCTGTAGATGTCAGGAAGTTATCACTGTTGTTTAATGTTCCATACCACTCCTAATGAAAATAGTCTCTAAGTCTTTGTTTCAAACTTAGCTTTTCAATAAACTTTGTTCATTTCTAGTCCCACTGTTGTTCCACACCCACCCAAATCCTATGGCATTGAGGCACTGTTATATATATATATATATATATATATATATATATATATATATATATATATATATATATATATATATATATATATATATATATATTCACTCTACAGTGTAGATTTGAGTTCACCAACATGTGGAAAGCTTGCAATTGAGAGAGCTTCATCCTGTATTTTATCTATTTGATTACTATGACTGTACTATTTATGTACAATGGACATCTCCCCATTTCTTCGAAGATCCAACAATTGGGAGTTCTGGAGTCTAGGCTCATGAAGTGCTTGTAAGCAAGTTTACAGGTGTGCTTTTTCAACAGTTTCAAGACCACCAAGTACCCAGAGGTCTGCTGCACAACAAAGAATATATCATTTTCCAAGTTTAAAAAATGGTACATCAACTGTATGAGAGAGAGATGATGATGATAGCTTTTCTGTTTCTCAGAGAGAGAAAGAGATGATGGCTTTTCTCTGTCTTTATCATTTCCTGCCTGTACTGTATGCACTGTAATTCTTGGCGATTCTGCTGCCAGTCTAAGTGTCATCCATGCTGTCATTCATTTTGTTTCCTAGGTGATCGAGAACAGTTTCATCTCAACCTGAGCCGCATCAGAGCAAGATGTGCATCAGTGGAGGTGACAGTGAACATAGTCCGTGATGAGAATCAGAAGAATGCCCTGGCTAGGGTCAATGGCATGATTGACCGCCTTCTGGCCTCTGTGCACAATGGCCAGGAGAAGGAGCAGGCGCTGGCTGCTCTACACCACTGCTTCAATGCCTGTCTGCCTGAAGCTGATGGCCAAGTGGACCACGTCTTCCAGAACTCCATCCTACAGTGCGCGGTGGATGACCAGAAGACCACACGCCGTAGGTTGGAACGACTCATTCAGGAACTGAGCTCTAATCATCGGTGATGATCCAGTGCTGCATTTGTCTCCTGAGGACCAATGAAGTAGAAGTCCAATCATGCGCAGCTGTTTGGGATGGCATTTATTGAAGGATGTTTTGGCATAACCTGCTGAATGATCCACTCTACTGTCAAGAGACCATCAGATTTCTCAATCATGGCTGGGTAAATCGAAGTATGTGATAATCGGCAACAGTGAATGAGCAAGCCTTAAACTTAAAGAGATAGATATCATGATAATGCACATATCATCAAACAGGTGTAATGCATGAGATTTCAGTACAGTACTGCTGTTGTCAGTCTGTCAGGCAATGATTTGGATATAGCCTACAGCCTCATTCTATGAATGTTGGATAGTTGCAAGTATTTGCTTGTCCAAAGGTGGAGAAATAAAAAGATATCATCAGTTGTGTGATGCAGAACTGTAATAGGTGACCACCTTGCTAATGTGATCCTGATGTCTGTGAATATTTGACACGTCATATTCAGAAATAAACTGACAAAGTCTGGCGATGTCTTGAGGTTGCCTCCCCTGTGTAATTGTTGCCAACAGTTGTGTCCTGTCGCTGCTACTGCTGGGTTTGTCGCTGCTGCTTACACTGCCTGCAACCTCTGCATCACTAGGGAAATCTCAAGTTCTTTGCCTGCCTGAGGTACGATATGTTCTGTTTGCCCAACAGGGTCTCTGATCTGTGTTTTAGAGTTCACATGGAAAATCAACGGACGTTTGTTCTTGGGACCTGAAGCATGGTCTTTCTACTCCACGAAATAAGATTGACTGTATGGACTTCATGAAAGTGTTGCATCAAACCATCTGATTCTGCCATTTGATGTCACAACCCTTCCATTCATCGCCTCAAGCAAACATAATACTTTATGGATCAGTACTTTGAATGGGGACCATTTTTTTCAAGAACGAAACAAGTTTCCTGGATTCATTGACATAATAGCATCCTTTGATTATATCATTTATCTGTGCAGGAGAGATTTCAATGGTTTTGACATTTATTCAATACTTTAATTACCAGCCTCCTGTTTGATTTATTTGAATCAAGATTGTTTTTAATGAATTCTCAGAACTTAGCACGAAGTTAGTTCTCACCCTGCTCTAGTTTCACTTGTGATTTGATCTTTCACACCTTCCTGTATTGATGGAACAAGACTGGGATGGGTAGACCACCCCTTGCACTGTATCGAGTCACACCGACACTTGATTTTGACAGCACTGTTCTTTCTCTTGCATAGACTTGTGTTCACCAGAGCCTCGCATTGACCATTGGCCCACTGTGACTTTGGAATACATGCTACCCTTGACAGTAATATGAGAAGTGGCACGCTGCAATTCAAATTGTAGGTTGTGTTCTCTATAATCTCTTAGAATATCAGTTTCAGGGAGGGAATGGAGAAGCTAGTACCAGTGCATATTACATTTTAACATGAACTCTGCAAATTTCCCCCTCTGATTTCTTCCATGCCATCAGGCTTTTTTTTAAATATAGAAGTCAACCACCTTGGAAAGTCAGAATTGTGGCCTGTGTCAATGTTGACTACAGAATGCTGCTATCTCATGATCCCACTGTAATCAGAAGTGAAATGATTATTGCCTTCTTGCAGTAACAAGTCAATCTCTCTTTGGATGACATTGTTGGTATCGGTATCGGCTGCAAATGAACTTCTTTAGTGTAGGAATCTTTTCCACAGCAACACACGAAGTCTCCGGGTTGTTTGACATACTGGTTTAATGCGTGGTACACTTGACATTGTTGCTGTTGCACCAAAAAAAAGAGAAGAAAAGAGTGCCACACAAGCAAAGGGGTGTTATGGAGTGGGCGTCCAACTGCTGACAGGAACGGCCAAGGCAGGCCCGGCTTGAAGTGCTTTGGATGATTCATCAGTGGGCCCAGTCAACTTGTGACCTTCATACATCATTGTTGAACTTGACTGCTCAACTCATTTCTTCCCAAAAATTCTTTTTTTAACACTTGCTTGAGAAGAAAAAGACCCAAAAAAAGTTTTGCTACCCTGTCATATTTCAATATTTGTTGTCTTTCTCAGCTTGCTGTTTTGTACACATGCCGTTTATACATCTAGTACTGGCAGTTATTAAACCCTGTACCAATACTGCCTTGTCTTCCATGTGTTTCTTTTGAAAGACATGCTTGATTATAAAA
Source organism: Theodoxus fluviatilis (assembly GCA_034096865.1). NCBI lineage: Eukaryota > Metazoa > Mollusca > Gastropoda > Cycloneritida > Neritidae > Theodoxus > Theodoxus fluviatilis. The sequence continues at coordinate 104,732 of JAWQFJ010001596.1, forward strand.
AGCAAAGTGGAAGAAAATATATATTGCCAACAGACGGGTTTTAAGATTTTTTTTTTAACATACACCACAAACACTTGCATATTAGTTGGACGGTATTGAATGTTTTCAAATAGTATATGTTAAAAATATTCAATATCAAATATAGGCAGATCATATAACAGATCTTTGATAAAGGCATACATTTTAAGAAAACCTGTGTAACTAATTTTAAATTTAGAGCGTTTCGACAATAATTTTTTTCTCCAATATTTAAAAAGTTTACAAGTCTTAGAGCAATTTTTCAAAATGTATTGCTGAATATACTTATGACAAAATATTTTCCCTAATTATATATTTTAAAACACTAATGCTATACATGACATAGTTACACTTTATATTGCTTGATAACTTATTGACTGGAAAACATCCGTAAACATTTGTATGAGAAGCATTCGTATCACAAGCTTTTGGTGTAGAAAAAAATTGGCTTTGTGTGGCAAAGAAGATCAGAGTTTCATGAGACGCACCACCTCAGAGACGTAACAACACATCAGCAGTACTTGGTGTTGCAGAGATGCTCACAAAAATGCATCAGCAGAGGAAATGTTTCAGTGCAAACGAGGAATAAATAGCACAAATCTCAACACGCACATCACTGCCACACAGTCATACTAATATCCCAGTCCCAGGTTTCTAGTCTAACGTCTACATAGCCTACAGTGTAACTTATGATTCTGACACTATTTACATATTGAGAAGTTGGTCATGAAGGTGTGTGCATGAGTGTTACCAACAAGATGAGGAGATAAAATGCTTGAGATGGTGCTGGTTAGTATGGGCAAGATATGCAAACCAAAAAAGAAAAAATGTGCTTGATTTTTATAAATATCTGATTGCACCTCGTTTACAAGCCTGAAATCATTGCACCAAACTGTTCCAACATCTCAAATACCCGCAACCTGTTTGTTGACATTCTAACAAGTACAAACTGCTTCATGAACAAGAGATGTATTGGTGAGGGTCATGTAAGGTCCTATCATTCGGGTCTAATGCGATCGACTTTCCAAAATCATAAGAATATACAGGATAAACTTGTCCAAAATCAGATCAACTATTTGCACATGCTATTTTCACAGTAGACACAAGAGTTTGTTAAGTATTAAAAACATGCTTTGTCAAATTATAAAACAAATAAATATACAGCCGGGTAAAAAGATAAGATTCTTTACATGGAGATGTAAAAATACAGCTTTGTTAATCTTCAAATAATAATCCTTGTGTCAACAGGGATTGTAAAAGCACTACAATTTTGGAATAAATTACATGCTGGATAAAAATTACAAACTGGCAACCATTAAGTACTCATGTCACTCATAACACTGCAGAGGTACAAGGGGTTTTACCTAAAATAAAATTCAGATCTCTCATTATTTGGCATCATGGTGGAGATTGCAGCACAATACTCTCAACAGAAATGAGCCACTAGTAACATTAATGACCAAGGTCAAATGGCACATGCTTATAAATACTTTCCTTTCCAACTCTGATGTTTACCAATGCATGCTGCATTGCGATTTCTTCAGCTTCAAGATGTTAAAAAATCTGTCTACTGATAATCAAATCCAAAGCTGCTTTGGTCAGTTCAGTGAATCTTTGCAGGTGCAGCCACTGGAAAATAGCAGTCAACCTGCCTGACAAGACTGCAGTCTGACTTGGGAAACTTCTTGATGCGATATGCCATAATTTGTGATGAGGCCAGATGTATTTGAATCATCACCACAGCCATGATGAATTCCACTTTCACACCCCTTGATTCTCACACTGCACCAGCAAGTCTGCCAGTTTGACCTAGCCACAGCCCTTCAGCAAGTGAATGCACCTTCTTGACCTATCATATACAGACAGAAATTAGCAACGAGCTATACTGTCACCAACTGTGTGAACCCCAATGACAGATTTTAGCTGGGAAGAAACAGTAACACTGGTGCTATACAATATCCTCCACTCATTGTTGGGTACACTGTTGAGATACATGCAAGCATTGTAGGTGATCTTTATTTGGGTGTCACATTAAAATTTAGAATCCAGGGCATCAAAATAATCATTCAGTTTTTATCATTCCTACAAAACTACAAATTGTGAAAGCACCTGAGAATATTCATCAACAAATTTGCCGACTGTGGATGGTATCATAGCAAAAATATCACTGATAAATGTTGACTTGCTCATGTTTGCTGTGCTTTTATGCTGAACCAATAAAAAAAAGGTATGGGATATGGCCACTAGAGGATCCACGCCTAAACTACAGACCAACCATGCACACAGCCATAGATAAAGGGCATCATCTTCACAGCAATGCATCAAAGCTGGGATCAATGTGAACCAGATTGGGCCTTTCCAGCACTGCCCATTCTTCGTGCACTCTGGCATGCAAACCCACCATCCCCAGTGCCTCCACTCAAATACATCATCTTCCACATCACGAGCAATGGCTGAATGTCAGTCTCCTCTCTAAGTGTGGGTCCTCCACAGCCAGCACC
>JAWQFJ010001596.1:112250-154750 GCA_034096865.1 Theodoxus fluviatilis
AAAACATTTCCCCACATTACCTAACAAACTACTCGTTGGAGAAAATCCCTCAGAAATGTTCTCAAGGAGAAAAGAAACTGACTTGAAAATAAATGCCTTGATAAACACAATGAATTGATCAACAGGTGTCTGAGCAACCTTCAGCAATGAATAACTGAACAGGGAACTGTCAATGTTACAACTATTTTGGACCTTTACCCACACCTCACTGACATTCTCCAACCCATAAATTATTGGTCAAATGCGACTGCATAATGTCAGCTGGAAAAAGACAGTAAAAAATGCCGAGCGAATACAATACAGTGACCAGCTGCAGCTGGCAACACACACTGCAATGCACAGCAGACCAGCAGCAGAAACGGAACAAAAATTATAAAGCTTCTGCGTCAGCCTGCAAAATTCACATGCAAAACTCTGAGCCACAAAGAGGGCGTATCACCAATTTAAACAGGTTTCCTGCTTAAGCTCTGCAAGAATACCTCAATAAAATGAATAGATGGAAGTAAAATCAAGAAGACAAGCCTGCGGCCATGACAGATATGCAAATCCCTTCCCAGTGAAATAGGCATTAATGCAGCACTGACTGCTCATTCATAAAACACAGCTACAAAGAATTGCCAACCAAACAGTCTTCCTTGACATGTCGCTCTGTCACTGTCTCCAAACTCATCAAAATACAATTCTTCTCGTGTAGAAATCCTATGCACGTCATACTTCATTCCACCAAAGCAGAATGGAAATAGGCACATTACAAAAATGCACATGAACTGTCAAAATATTAAGTCTGTGACTGCATCTACCTTAAAAACAACCACACCATACTACCACAAGCTTCATTAGTCCCACTTACCCATTTGAATGTTGCACAACTCATGAAAAGCTATTGAAACACAAGTGGAAGACACCTTCTTTAAGACTAGGGTCTTTCCACAAGCAACTTCAACGCCATGCATACATCAGAGTCGTGTCTGCTCCTGTAAAAGAGCTGATACATTCCTACAGACCATACAACAGTGCATGCTATGCTACAAGGATACTTACGTCTGTACAACAGCATCATCGATGAGGTCAATTTTATTTTGTACAATGACCATAGCTATCTCCCCAACCTCGTCCTCCACCTGAAATACAATAAACTTATTTCTACATTCAGATCAACAAAAAACCTGGTGAGGCCATTTGGTCAATTTCCAATCATTTCCATCATACATTCATGATACATGTCACATAATTTCTACATAGATGGACTTCACATTTTCAAATTTTGAACAAACCATTCAAAATGTATCCAGGACTACATCCAATGTGCCTTAAAGCACACAGTGCGCATGCAAAATGCACATAGCAAGACAATATGTTACTATGCACTGTCACAATGTATACTATTTTATATTTCTACTTTTTATTTTTACTAAATTTTTTATTCGACTTTTAGTCGAAAATATCTGCTTCAGCATTTGGACTTTCACCACGAACATGGAACTGGATGAATCTAACTAACCAGTAATCAGCATTTTAAAATTTTTTGTGAGCATCAGAAGGATTTACATACATAGTTAAACTATCATCCATTCCAACCATGACTTCTCCACCCCAAAGGAGGAATAATGCAGTGGCAGTAGGGGTAAGAAAAAATATCCCTCATATGCAAGCTCAGCAGAGTATAATAATATATGGTTGCTTCCACTGAACATCCCCCTCTTCAGGTTATGTATTATCAGGGTGATTGTTTTGTCCTGATGATGATGGCATCAGATTTGTCCATTCCAAGGATAATGTATGACACCATTTCAGGCAGGACCTTAGCACTTTCCCTTTCCCCCATCTTGGCAGTGACAGCTGAGGTAATAACAAACATCACTGTGGCAGATGAAGAGATGAGGAAGTGTGGGAAGGAAGAAGGAAGGTCAGCGAGAAGACAGATGTATGGGGAGGCATTTCCTAGAAGCTGTCCCCAGGGCACACGGCAAAGCCCCTGAGAGCAGACACAATCAGCTTTGATGGTCACCAGACAGTAGGAGGTCACCAGACAGTAGGAGGTCACCAGACAGTAGGAGGTCACCAGACAGTAGGAGGTCACCAGACAGTAGGAGGTCACCAGACAGTAGGAGGTCACCAGACAGTAGGAGGTCACCAGACAGTAGGAGGTCACCAGACATTAGGAGGTCACCAGACAGTAGGAGGTCCACAGCCTAGACTGAAAATGTTTTCACTGCTTCCTCCCCTCACATCCCTTTCAGTAATTATGCTTCTAAAACCTCACTGTGTGTGCATGCGTTTTCATAACATTAATTAATCAATGAATTCTTAATGGGAAAAAAATGTACAAGTTTTCAAAATTAACTTCTCCTAACACAGTGGGTGAAATGTTTTGCAAAAACATATTCATAGCATGAAGTAAAGCAAGGGTTTAAAAAAAAGTTGAAATGTGTTACTTTAAAGCAACAGCATTGATAAACATGCATTTCTCCATATATTGTAAGGATAAGATATACATGTACATATATTATCAGCTACGCATTCATGCTCACAAACGCATGCATCAAGATGTAAACAGGAGAAAACACACACACACACACACACACAAGCATGCACACACACACAAACATGCACACACATGCACACACACACACTCACACATATACACACACACACACATGCATGCAAGCATGCATACACACACACACACACACGCAACCCACCCACCCCAAAAACACATGCATGCATGCATGTGCACACACATGCACATTCAAATGCATGCATGTGCACACAAACACACACACACATGAACATGCATATACACACACATATGCAACACACACACACAAACACACACACATGCATGCACACACACATGCATGCACACACATGCATGCATGCACACACACACACGCACACACACACACAAGCATGCACACACACACAAACATGCACACACATGCACACACACACACTCACACATATACACACACACACACATGCATGCAAGCATGCATACACACACACACACACACACACTCAACCCACCCACCCCAAAAACACATGCATGCATGCATGTGCACACACATAAACATTCAAATGCATGCATGTGCACACAAACACACACACACATGAACATGCATATACACACACATATGCAACACACACACACAAACACACACACATGCATGCACACACACATGCATGCACACACATGCATGCATGCACACACACACATGCACACACACACACACACATACACTCACACACACACACACACACATACACTCACACACACACTCACACACACACACACACACACACACACTCACACACACACACACACACACACACACACACACAGGTGGCAGCAGAAGACAGTGATTTTTCCCACAGCCAGACTGACCTTTCGTTTCCAGGACTCCACAGCCTCAAAGGAATCTCTGTCCATGGTGGAGAAGGCCAGCACACAGGCCTGAGCCCCTGTCAACACACAACTGCTGTAAGCCTGGCCTGCACACACAATGCACATGTACAAAGGCCTGCATGAATTTACAATGCACATGTACAAAGGCCTGCATTAATTTACAATGCACATGTACAAAGGTCTGCATGAATTCACAATGCACATGCACATTGGGCTTGCATGAATTCACAAGCACATGCACAAAGGCCTGCATGAATTCACAATGCACATGTGCAAAGACCTGCATGAATTCACAATGCACATGCACAGAGGTCTGCATGAATTCACAATGCACATGCACAAGGGCTTGCATGAATTCACAATGCACATGCACAAGGGCTTGCATGAATTCACAATGCACATGTACAAAGGCCTGCATGCATTCACAATGCACATGTGCAAAGACCTGCATGAATTCATAATGTACTAAGGCCTGCATGAATTCCCAATGCCCATGCACAAAGGCCTGCATGAATTCACAATGCCCATGTACTAAGGCCTGCATGAATTCACAATGCACATGCACAAAGGCCTGCACACACAATGCACATGTACAAAAGTCTGCATGAATTCCCAATGTGCATGTACAAAAGTCTGCATGAATCCCCAATGTGCATGTACAAAGGCCTGCATGAATTCCCAATGTGCATGTACAAAGGCCTGCATGAATTCCCAATGTGCATGCACAAAGGCCTGCATGAATTCCCAATGTGCTTGTACTAAGGTCTGCATGAATTCCCAATGTGCATGTACAAAAGTCTGCATGAATTCCCAATGTGCATGTACAAAGGCCTGCATGAATTCCCAATGTGCATGTACAAAGGCCTGCATGAATTCCCAATGTGCATGCACAAAGGCCTGCATGAATTCACAATGCCCATGTACTAAGGATTGCATGAATTCCCAATGTGCTTGCACAAAGGCCTGCATGAATTCCCAATGTGCATGTACTAAGGTCTGCATGAATTCCCAATGTGCATGCACAAAGGCCTGCATGAATTCCCAATGTGCATGCACAAAGGCCTGCATGAATTCCCAATGTGCATGTACAAAGGCCTGCATGAATTCCCAATGTGCATGCACAAAGGCCTGCATGAATTCCCAATGTGCATGTACTAAGGTCTGCATGAATTCCCAATGTGCATGCACAAAGGCCTGCATGAATTCCCAATGTGCATGTACTAAGGTCTGCATGAATTCACAAAGCCCATGTACAAAGGCCTGCATGAATTCACAAAGCACATGCACAAAGGTCTGCATGAATTCCCAATGTGCATGTACAAAGGTCTGCATGAATTCCCAATTTGCATGTACAAAGGCCTGCATGAATTCACAATGCACATGTACTAAGGCCTGCATGAATTCACAATGCCCATGTACTAAGGCCTGCATGAATTCACAGTGTGCATGTACAAAGGTCTGCATGAATTCACAATGCACATGTACAAAGGTCTGCATGAATTCACAAAGCACATGCACAATGGCCTGCATGAATTCACAAAGCCCATGTACAAAGGCCTGCATGAATTCACAAAGCACATGCACAAAGGTCTGCATGAATTCCCAATGTGCATGTACAAAGGCCTGCATGATTTCCCAATGTGCATGTACAAAGGCCTGCATGAATTCACAATGTGCATGTACAAAGGTCTGCATGAATTCCCAATGTGCATGCACAAAGGCCTGCATGAATTCCCAATGTGCATGCACAAGGTCTGCATGAATTCCCAATGTGCATGCACAAAGGTCTGCATGAATTCACAATGCACATGCACAAAGGTCTGCATGAATTCACAATGCACATGCACAAAGGTCTGCATGAATTCCCAATGTGCATGTACTAAGGTCTGCATGAATTCCCAATGTGCATGTACTAAGGTCTGCATGAATTCCCAATGTGCATGTACAAAGGCCTGCATGAATTCCCAATGTGCATGCACAAAGGTCTGCATGAATTCCCAATGTGCATGCACAAAGGTCTGCATGAATTCACAAAGCCCATGTACTAAGGTCTGCATGAATTCCCAATGTGCATGCACAAAGGTCTGCATGAATTCCCAATGTGCATGCACAAATGTCTGCATGAATTCCCAATGTGCATGTACAAAGGTCTGCATGAATTCCCAATGCACATGCACAAAGGCCTGCATGAATTCTCAATGCACATGCACAAAGGTCTGCATGAATTCACAATGCACATTCACAAAGGTCTGCATGAATTCACAATACACATGCACAAAAGCCTGCACGAATTCACCATGCCCATGCACTAAGACTTGCATGAATTCACCATGCACAAAGGCCTGCTTGATTTCACCATGCACATGCACACACAACACTCTTTGTATACGGCATTGAGGATTTTTGGATAATGCACTTACATGTAGCATACATACAACACGTCTAGCTTACAGAGATGTGGATTTGTGAAATGTGGGTGATTTTGCAGTAGTTTTTAATCTGTGTTTATTTGACTGAAAAGCACTTATTAATGTTGTTACACAAAACACACACACACACACACACACAAACACACACACACACACACAACACACACACACACACAACACACACACACACACACACACACACACACACACACACACACACACACACACACACACACACACACACACACACACACACACAAAACACACACACACACACACACACACAACACACACACACACAACACACACACACACACACAACACACACACACACACACTCATGTGCTATTGCATTTGCATGCACTCTTAAACTTTTCATGCCGACTCAAATCCATATCCTATCCTCCTGCATGCTAAATCTTGAGAATCCAAATTTCCATATATTATATGCAAAATCTTTACTGAGCTCTTCTATCTAGTTATGTCTGTTCAGCTATTAAAATGTCATGACAGAGTGCACAGATTAGTGCAAATTATCTGAACCAGTCTATATATATGTGCAGCACTATTCTGCAATTCAAACTGTGAGTGTGAGAGTAAATCACAGGTGAAGATGAGACTCTCTATCACAAACTATTCCTGTGAATCAAGACTACAAGTCTCTGTATTTCCACTGCTTTTCAGTAAAGTAAACGCAAGCATCTACACGAATTTTCATCCATTTCCCAAGATCTCCACACCAGAGCCACAAAGTGGCACTTGACACTAATTGACCCTCTGTGGCGGCACTCCTATTTCACACATTCACACCTTATCTTTCCACCCTGTGGACTGGCCAGTCAACATCTCCCTAAGTTGCTCCATGTTTTATGGCGCACACCCCAATGTCAGTAAATCAAACAGCTTGGCTGCTGTCATTATACTTGGTATCAATGGCCACAAGTGGAAGACTAGCTCCTGCATTCTGTGTATGGCCATGGTGCCAGATTAGACGCCTCTTCTACTTGTTTCCAGTCTGGGGCACAGTGGAGCCGATCTATCTGGCTGTGAGTTCCGCAAGGAGACAGAGATGAGCAGACAGATATAATCTGGTCTTGGTAACAGGTCACTGATGAGAATTGGCTTTTGTTGCCTTCGCTATGATAGCACACTTGTGGCTGACAAGCTAGATCTAGTGAGGTGTCGCATTCTGCAAAGCATTACATGCAAAAACTGCCATCATGTCTTCATTTGGACGAACAGAAAATATTATTATAAAGTTGATACAAGCGATGGCAAAAGTGTGCTACAAATTTTTATTACACTCAAAAGCCTTGTAAGGAACAAGAAAATAAAAAATCTTGAGTCCTACCCTCCCCAGATTCTTATAGCCTGTGTTATCAAGTAACTATATCTCATACAAGTTAAAGTTAGGGTTTCGCTAGGTGTTAGCAGAGATGTTGATGCCGAGCCAAACAGACGGAAGAGAGCATAAGAGCACACTACACTCCGCATGCAGGAGAGCCAATTACTGAGTTAACACTTGTACTTCATGGAGCCACACTGAATCTCTGCTTGAGTGTTTGAGAAGGGAGGGAGTACACCCAGAAAAACAGGCAAAACATGCACCTAAAAAGCAACGGCAGGTTGGTACGTGGGAAAGGCCCCAAAGTTCAATGAGTACTGGAAAAGATTTTAAATCAGCATTGAGTTTCGGCTACTCAGGTTTTGAGCTGGGGCTTTCAATAGCACCTGCAATAGCTTCTTTCAGTGTTCATGTTGCAAGAGCAGTTATATACAGTCACTAAGTTACTAACCCTTGGGGGGGGGGGGGGGGGGGGGGGGGGGGGCGAGGCGTAGAGAGGGATGATGAGTGTTAGACGTTCATTATCATTTTAAATAGGGGAAAGGGAGCCGAGATGGGGAAAGGGGGTGGCGAGTTGGAGGTGTGAGGGTCAGTACAAAAGTCAGTCAGGGGACAGCGGGCAATGAGGGAAGGCCATGCCAGGGCTGTTTGCTCGACCCTGTGTTTGCAAGGTCCAGTCCTCAAAGTCAACACCACACGTCCCATGGCCACTGGGGGACGCCTCCTGGCGTGTGACAGGGACTGACGGACATTCCGCACCATTCCCCTGCCCCTTCTGATATCCCTGACGCTCCGAAGTCTAGACTTTCCCTTCACTCGTCCTCTCTATGCCTTCCACTATTGGGAATTCAATATAGTCCTTCCTTCAGTTGCTCTATATTCTGGGCCTTCTCTCAGTCACCACACATCTCAGCCTTCACTTCATCGCCTTGCACTCTAAGCCTCCTCTCTGTCATCTTGCACCCTAGTCCTACTTTACTCCCAGTAGCCCCGTGGTCTTGGCCTTCCTGCTTCACCTTGCTTCATCAGTTGCTGAAAAGTCTGAATCTCCTCTCAGTCGCCATGCATTCACCTTACAGTGTTCAAGTCTTCTCTTTCTCACCACACAGTCCAATCCTCGTTTTAAAAGCCCAACAGCCCAGGAGTTCCTAGTTGCCTAAAACCCTTGGCCTTCTCTCACTTGCTCTACATTCTGGGCAGAGAAAAAGAACTAAACGGTATTTCATTTTGTCAGAGCATTACAAACACAGATCGAAGTCTTCGTGACATGGTCATACTCATCAAAAGCAGGGGTCATGGTGATCTAAAGATTTTTCTTGAAATTATTTTCCCTTCCTGATGTCCGCTTTATATTTGCATCATCCCATTAGAGCTGGCAGGTTATTTAGCTTCAAAGAGAATTCCTGCGAATCATTTCCCTCCTTCGTTACTCTTCATCACCACCACACGCAATCATCGGCCTCTGGAGTCATAATTCTAGCCCTTAGATATTGTCGATCCTGCGTCTTCAATGTCCTGGCTCTGGTTTTAGTCTTATTGATCTGTGATCACTACCGTCACTTTTCTACGTCTCCCTCCCCACATTCTTAAAAACCCCTCCAACCCACAGTCCCACCCACCTCCATCCGCCACACATCAAAACCCATTCCTTATACACTATGCTGCTGAATAATAGAAAATTCTCATTATCAGCATCAGTTCCTGCTGATCTTTAAACGGCACAACTGGTAACAAGCTCGACCAGGTCAATAATTGAAAGCTAGTTTACATTCTCTCACACCTGAGCTGTGATACGTGTCCAGCCAATCAAAAGCTACTGCCAACAGGGTAGACCGTTACCGAATGTTCCACTCTACAGGACTTCCATCTGGCTAATCCACGCAATGCCAATCGATTGTGAGAAATTCGGGTAGAGAGTTCCTATGGTAGCGTGACGTCACGCACGGTGCCTTGATGCCGGGCGGAGACAGCAACTTAGTCCGTTGATGGTGTATGGACGTCAAAGCACTCCTTGACGGAGGCGGTCCTCTTCCTAATGACAGGCGTCTACTTGTCCCAGTACTGCTGGTGACCGTCAAGGGGACAAGAGTCGAACATTTCTGCATATGATGGTGTCGATGTCGCTGATTACGTAAAACGTCTGTGTGCTATAAGGAGCTATCATTATGCATTCCGAAGCCTTAGGGACGAATATAAGACAACGGCTTCAAGATCAGTCTGCGTAGAGGACGACAGGATTATCATCCAACGAGTCTCCTACACACCAAGTGAAGATAAAACAGCCATGAAAGAAAATGAATATCATTTGAGAAAAATATTAAATGAACATATCGAAGTACAACTTATTTTAACATATCCAGGCAAAGGCAAATTTCTAAACTTCACAAAAGGCATATCCTTTCCCCATGATGTTTATCATGGAAGCGCAAGAAACTGTAAACACGCGTGAAAAGCTCAGATCAAGTTCACTGCTAACACAGACGCATGCGCTGTGATCCAGACCAGGCGTTGTGTCTAATCAATGTGGCGGCGGTATGTCCAAGTCTCCTGGTATTGTCAGACAGGGGTGTCTGCCCCACATCCCAGCAACTCTGCTGTCTTCACCTCTATCTCCCACATTCTCTATTCTCTCCACACACACACACACACACACACACACACACACACACACACACACACACACACACACACACACAGACACACACAGCCCTTTGCCTGAAAGGTCAGAAATCCTCGCCTCTAACTCAGCAGAAGGTGGGTTGAGAGGGAGGGTTGTGTGGAGGGGGTGGGGGATGGAAGGACGTAAATGAGGGAGGGGACTTTTGGTTGAGAGTGGGGGAGGGGGGAGGGAGAGGAGGGAAGGGGAGGGGTAGGGGGGAAGGGAAGGGGGAGGAGGGGGGGGGGGGGGGGGCGTGCGAAGCTTCTGTGAGCGACCAGTGGCCAGGTACGGCAGGGTACGGTACCAGTGGTCAGCCCCTGCCCGATAGCTTCACATGTAGCACCGGTGTGAAAAATTAGAAAACCTTCCACCTAGTAGACACAAGAGTGCGGCACAGGGAGGAGTGTGGAAAGAAGAAGAAACAAGAAGGGCAAAGCCCATACGACTCACATGCTTGACCTTGACCTTTATATGACCTTGACCTTCAGGTGACCTTCAAGGTCAAGGTCAAACAACTAAACATACCAATGACATCATACACAAAGAAATGCTTTACACATTTTTCCTACCAAAATACATGTGACCTTGACCCAAGGTCAAGGTCATCCAAGGTCATGCAACACAAAGCTGTTAATTCAAGACATAGGAAGCACAATGGTGCTTATTGGCACTTTCTACCATGAGATATAGTCACTTTTAGTGGTTCACTACCCCATTTTGGTCACATTTCATAAGGGTCAAAGTGACCTTGACCTTGATGATATGTGACCAAATGTGTCTCATGATGAAAGTATAACATGTGCCCCACATAATTATTAAGTTTGAAACAGTTATCTTCCATAGTTCAGGGTCAAGGTCACTTCAAAATATGTATACAATCCAACTTTGAAGAGCTCCTGTGACCTTGACCTTGAAGCAAGGTCAACCAAACTGGTATCAAAAGATAGGGCTTGCTTTGACCTATATACCACTTGTAGCTAAGGTCGCCATTCTCAATAACATGGGAGAAAATTGGAAAAATGTGAAAAATGACTGTTTTTGAGACCACATTTATGGCTCCTGTGACCTTGACCTGAAGCAAGGTCAAGTCACTATGTATGTTTTTTGAGGCCTTGTCATCATACACCATCATGCCACATTTGGTGTTGATAGACTTAATAGTCTCCGAGAAAAATCCAACGTTTAAGTTTTTTACGGACGCCCGCCCGGACGCCCGGACGGACGGACGACACGGCTCAGTACATAGACTCACTTTTGCTTCGCATGTGAGTCAAAAATGTGTAACATGTTGAGTACAGAGGAACTGGTGGATACAAAACGCAAACACACCATCACTAAAATCAAAGAATTGTAACACAGGCACACATGATACTGTGCGTGCATACGTTCAGCAATATAGAAACAAACAACATTCAAACCTATGCATAAATAGAGAAAGAGTCGAGATACAGAAACAGAGAGAGAGACACACACATACACACACACGAATGCACGCATGCGCGCGCGTGGCCACGCACGCACGCACGCACGCACACACACACACACACACACACACACACACACACACACAGAGTTCAGACCACGAACATGGAATTACTTCACCCACGAAGTATGATGTGAACGGTTGTCAGGTAGAAAATGAACGCAAGGAAAAATAATCACGACCAGACAGACGGGACTAGCATCGTTCAACTCTGTGAGACGGTTCTTGCTAGCGTTGCATTACTAAAAGAGAATGGATCCCCAGCAAACATAAGCCAGTGATTTCTGGCAGGGGGGATTTCCTGTCAGGGGGTCAGGCATCCAGGACACCGGTGTCCCGTGCCTCCTCCACCTGCCCAGCCCCAGCACAGTGCAAACACGGAGCCAGGGCAGCTCTGCTGAACCTTCCTACCTGTCTCCCTCCCTCCTCGTTCCCAGCCTCCCCCTCCCTCAGGTCCAGTCTTCCCACCCTCATTCCAACCTCTCCTTCAACACTGGCCCCCTGGCTCTATTACTCTCCTTCTCTGTCTGTCTGTCTGATTGTGTGTCTGTCTGTGTGTCTGTCTGTGTGTCTGTCTGTGTGTCTGTGTGTCTGTCTGTCTGTCTGTCTGTGTGTCTGTCTGTGTGTCTGTCTGTCTGTCTGTCTGTCTGTGTCTTTCTGTCTGTCTTTCTGTCTGTCTTTTTGTCTGTCCGTTTCTCTTTCTGTTTGTCCGTTTCTCTTTCTGTCTGTCCGTTTCTCTTTCTGTCTGTCCGTTTCTCTGTTTCTCTGTCTGTCTGTCTGTGTATATCTGTCTGTCTGTCTATGCATATCTGTCTGTCTATGCATATCTGTCTGTCTATGTATATCTATGTATGTATGTGTGTCTGTCTGTGTGTCTGTCTGTCTGTGTGTCTGTCTGTCTGTCTGTGTCTTTCTGTCTGTCTTTCTGTCTGTGTCTTTCTGTCTGTCTTTCTGTCTGTCCGTTTCTCTTTCTGTCTGTCCGTTTCTATTTCTGTCTGTCCGTTTCTCTTTCTGTCTGTCCGTTTCTCTGTTTCTCTGTGTCTGTCCGTTTCTCTGTCTGTCTGTCTGTCTGTCTGTCTGTCTGTCTGTCTGTCTGTCTGTCTGTCTGTCTGTCTGTCTGTCTGTCTGTCTGTCTGTCTGTCTGTCTGTCTGTCTGTCTCTGTTCCCAGCCTCTTGCTCCTCCACCCTCTCTCTCCTTCCCTCTCGCCGTCTCTTCTATTCATCCCTCCTTGTCTAAGCCTTGGCCCCCTCCCCTCCCCTGTTCCATCTTTCTCCATCAATCCAAGCTCTCCTTGTGAGTCTTGCCTTCATCTCTCTACCGCCACCCAAATCATCTATACCGTCACTATTAATTGAACAGGGGAGGGAGGGAGGGAGGGAGGGAGGGAGGGAGGGAGGGAGGGAGGGAGGGAGGGAGGGAGGGAGGGAGGGAGGGAGGGAGGGAGGGAGGGAGGGAGGGAGGGAGGGAGGGAGAGAGGGAGGGAGGGAGAGAGGGAGGGAGGTGGGGATGGGGAAGGAGGGAGAGAGGGAGGGAGGTGGGGATGGGGAAGGAGGGAGAGAGGGAGGGAGGTGGGGGTGGGGAAGGAGGGAGAGAGATTGATTGATTGATTGATTTATTGATTCTTTATTTATCAAAGATGAAATTTTAGGCATTTCTGCCTATCTTACAAATTGTCCTTGCTCACAAAGAAATGAAAACATGGATAATTAAGACAAAAAATACACAGTAGCTAATCTATGTACAACAATAGGTAAGGTATATGAAGAATATGATCAACAATGACAAAGATTTTAGTAGATGCCTTTGACAACTGTCAGCTCAGTGAGTCTTGAAGTTCAAGCAATATGTGTCATATGTACAGGCGACAGCAGTGAGATCATCTGAATAGATAATCACGTATGGAGAGAGAGAGAGAGAGAGAGAGAGAGAGAGAGAGAGAGAGAGAGAGAGAGAGAGAGAGAGAGAGAGAGAGAGAGAGAGAGAGAGAGAGAGAGTGAGAGTGAAAACCACTGCTAAATGGACAGATCAATGCCCTTTCATACTGATAAGTATTTTAAACACTCATGAAATAAATATTGTTCAGTGCTCCAAACTCAAGAAGCAGTTTTTACAGCATCTCTCGGTTTTGTCTGCTTTAAAGTAACAAATGAAGGGATGAGCAGCTTTCAAAACTATCAATAGGCAGCAACAACAAAATAGTTGTAGTTACAGTAACCTGACTAACTATATTTATTTGCCGATCCTAAACCTTTTTCTGAAACAATACACATGTATATTGACTCTTGATAACGAAAAGCGTGCTGTCCCATCTTCCATGCCCTATGAACACTTGATAACGAACTGCGTGCTGTCCCATCTTCCATGCCCTATGAGCACTTGATAACGAACTGCGTGCTGTCCCATCTTCCATGCCCTATGAGCACTTGATAACGAACTGCGTGCTGTCCCATCTTCCATGCCCTATGAGCACTTGATAACGAACTGCGTGCTGTCCCATCTTCCATGCCCTATGAGCACTAGGGAAATCCACTCTTTACGTTTAAAACATGTTTTTAGCAAAAGAGAAACTTGACTGATGTTCAATCATGCCTCTTTCAAAAAATGAATAAACAAGTAAAGAATTGGAAAGAGTTTTGGCCGACCTGCCAACCCTACTTTATTTTGGCCATGTTACCGTAACTACAACTTGTGTGTGTGTGTGTGTGTGTGTGTGTGTGAGTGTGTGTGTGTGTGTGTGTGTGTTTGTGTGTGTGTGTTTAAAAGGGGGGGGATTGAAGGGGGGGGGGGGAAGGGGCTGTTGCCTCATTCACATGGGCAATCAAGACAGAAAGCAAGGAAGGGCAGAGGCAAACATCGCAATTTCTAATTATCTCTGAGTTAGTGACCAGTCACAAAAGATTATTGAAGTCAATTTTCACACAGGTCTGAACTTGCTGTCCGAGTTGCCTTCTGCTTCTTGTTTGGTTAAAAGCAGAAAGACAGCTGGGTAAACAGTGGGATGGGCAGACAGGTGGGTGGACCAGCAGTCAAGTACACCATGCAAGATAGACAGGTAGACGGACAAAGGGTGAAGCAAGCCGGCAAGAAGGTATCCAGGTAAACAGACATGTGGGCAGGTAGATGGAGAGGCAGATAGGTGGAAAGCCAGACATGTAGATGTTAAAGTCGACAGGTAGATGGAGAAGTGAACAGTTAGAAAGTGGATGGAGAGGTAGATGGAGAGGCAGACATGTAGGTGGAAAGGTAGGTGGAAAGGTAGATGAAAAAGCAACGATGGATGGAGTCGTAGACAGGTAGTTGGAAAGGTAGATGGAAAAGCAACGATGGAGAGATGGATGGAGTCGTAGACAGGTAGGTGGATAAGCAGATGGAAAAGTAGACAAATGATCAAAAGATAGACAAATTACAATTGTGGGAAAGTAATAGGTGGAAAGATAGACAAATAGGTGGAAAGATAGACAAATAGGTGGAACGTAGACAAATAGGTGGAAAAGTAGACAAATCGATTGAAATAGGTAGAAAAATAGAAATATAGGTGGGAAAATAGAAAAATAGGTAGAAAGGTAGACAAATAGGTGCAAAGATAGACAAACAGGTGGAAAAGTAGACAAACAGGTGGAAAAGTAGACAAACAGGTGGAAAAGTAGACAAACAGGTGGAAAAGTAGACAAACAGATGGAAAAGTAGACCAATAGGTGGAAAGGTAGACAGGTGGAAAAGTAGACAAATAGATCGACAGTTTAGACAAACAGATGGAAAAGTAGACCAACAGGTGGAAAGGTAGACCACCAGGTGGAAAGGTAGACAAATAGGTGGAAAGGTAGACAAATAGATCGACAGTTTAGACAAACAGATGGAAAAGTAGACCAACAGGTGGAAAGGTAGACCACCAGGTGGAAAGGTAGACAAATAGGTGGAAAGGTAGACACATAGGTGGAAAGGTAGACAAATATGTGGAAAGGTAGACACATAGGTGGAAAGGTAGACAAATATGTGGAAAGGTAGACACATAGGTGGAAAGGTAGACAAATATGTGGAAAGGTAGACACATAGGTGGAAAAGTAGACATATAGGTGGAAAAGTAGACAAATAGATCGACAGATAGACAAACAGGTGCAAAAGTAGACCAATAGGTGGAAAGGTAGATGGGAAGGGGCCCAGGCCGCTGGAAAGGACAGGTGGACAGAGAGAGGGAGACCAGCCTACCTCTGTAATAGGCCTTGGTAATGGCATCGAATTCCTCCTGCCCAGCAGTGTCCCACAGCATGAGGCGGACATCTTCGCCGTTCATCCTGGAAAACACAAAGGCCCAGACCATGAACACAAACACAAACAGCTTTGTAGTCGGCTGACCCAACATACGTTGTGCAGGAATTTTGGCATCCTGGTCGGCATCGTGTGTGTGTGTGTGTGTGTGTGTGTGTGTGTGTGTGTGTGTGTGTGTGTGTGTGTGTGTGTGTGTGTGTGTGTGCACGTGCGCGTGCCCGCAAGTGTGTGCGCATGTCCGTCCGTGTGTGTGTGTGTGTGCGCGTGCGCGCGTGTGTGTGAGTCCGTCCGTCCGTCCGTATGTGTGTCCGCCCGTCAATGTGAGTGTGTATGTGTATGTGTGCGTATGCGCGTGGGTGCGTGTGTTCGCGCTGCGAGCATCTGCTTGCTTGCCTCTGTCTTATGCAGATATCTCACTCCAGTATCAATTGCTAAGCGAGCCATGGAACCAAAAGACAAGTGCAAACTTGTGAACTATCGTAACACCCTACACCATAACAGCGGACAAACAAAGAGTCCGTTGTTATTTCAAACCCATTGACTCGGGCAGAGAACCCCACATCAGGCAGACATCACACCGCAGTCCAAACAAAGAGGCGCACTTTAGCAGGAGACCCCACAGAGACACTCAGGCAAGGTTCTTTTTCCAAAGACGCAATCTCATTCGAACCCCACGCTTGGTTGGCTTAGTCGCTCCGAAGACGCCACACACCCATCAAATTTCAACCTTTAGCCAGACACCCGTTCCAGCTACAAATCCTCTGCGATAAAAACACCTCCTCCCTCCCTCACTTCACGCCTCGCTAAATATCTGCCAGCAGCAATGCTTCTCTGGTCTGGGGCTTTGGCAAAGTGGGCTGGAAAGGCGCTACACCGTAGGCGCCAAGTTCCACCTTCATCCTGTTAAGACCCCGACGCCCCTCGGCCGCTAAGCAGAACGCCACAAAGCAACCGATTAGTGTGGCTTCTGCACAACCCATGGCACTCCAACCCCGCCAAGCTACAAAGGGGGGAAAGAAGAGTTCAAAAGAAGGCCATTCTTCTCTTTTTGCTGTGCCCTTGTCCAGAACTGGAGAAAAGCTGCAAGAAATTGCGGAGAGGTGCAAGGAGCACGAGAGTTTCCTCTCCGTTGCCTATGATGCACTGAAGTTAGAGATTGCCTTTTGCGGCATACAATTAACAGTGCAATACGACTTAACACAACAGAATCAGGTCTGCGAATGACAAAGCGTGAAACGCCATTAGTGGGCCAGCAATGACTTATTCCCTCGTTATGTCCATAAAGAGCAACATATTCCAACCGATGGACGATGCATCGTACGCGCATTTTTATCCTCATTAATACAAACACTTTGCATGCATTTGCCACTATACTAATTTTTCAAGCGCATCGCGGTCGTGTACAAAAGAATTTGGCAACGAGGAGACTCTTGCTCATCATCATGCTGATCGTGTACAAGGCAAACAACAACAACAACAACAACAAAAACACACGATGGATGAAGGTACCTTCAATAATAGCTCACCCTTGTGCTGAAATCTTTGCTAGTTTGATCTAAAAAGATAATGGGGGAAAACACAATACCGAAGGATAGAACAGTCATACAGTTATGCCACTCCGAAATGTCAAAGTAGAGAAAATGTTAACTTCGAGCCAACGGCACTCGAAATGGACCTCTCCCTCTCCCTCGTCCCACTTTTCCATACCCCGCCCCATCCCTCCCCCACTCCCGCCTGGCCTTCCCCCTGATCCCCCAGCAGACTGGAGGGCGAGAACTGGATTAGAGAAGGCGAAAGAAGATTAAGCGGCAGTACCGTGACTTTGGGCCCTGCAGAGTGGCGCCTACACTAGCCCCAGTTGAAACGAACCCATCATGTTACGAACCCATAATGTTACGAACCCATCATGTTACGAACCCATCATGTTACAAACTCATCATGTTACGAACCCATCATGTTACAAACTCATCATGTTACGAACCCATCATGTTACGGCCACACATTCTGCAGTTAACGGAGCACCCCTCCCAAACCCACACGCCACACACTGAATGCGTAAAGAAGTGGCCATAACCATAGCAAGTATGATTAGGATTTCGTATTTCCTTCTTGACTCCATGAGTCAATGCAGGTGTTTGCCACAACACTTCTCTTGCACAAGAAGCATTCACTTTTGCAGAAGAGCTGAGTAAAACAAATTATATAAATTAAAATCCTTTCCCATTCGAGCTGACCTGGAAACATCCACTAGTACATTGCAGGTAATTTGCGTTTTTACCATTCTAAATAGCTCAGGGATCTCTACTGAATCTAGAGGCCGGGTTGGGGACTTTGGTGAAAAGGATACCGAATAATTAAAGCAGAGCAGATAATTATTTCTCATAAGCTATTAACATCCATTTAGGGTAGACTCTAACCAAAGACAAGTCAAGCCGGACCATCTAACAGAATTCCCCAAACAGGTTGCACAAGCAAGGGTGCATCACGTGCATCTCCACTTCATTCTGGGGTCCATGCTTTCCGATTAGCTCATGAATACAGCGCCATCAGGAGCCTGGGATTTCCTCCTCAACTTCTGACGTGATGTTCTTTGTTTCGCTCATTCCGGAGAAGTGAGCACCTAGAATGCACCTGGCTATTACGCACTTCTGACTCAGAGCTTAAACTCGGAGGACTTAAATGCTTCACATGAATTAAACTTGGGTGGTAATGTTGTGGTAATGTGGTAATTTTGTTCTAAATGCATACAAGTCTGTCAGTTAGCATATTACGAGTTAAGGAAAATGAGTACCATTCGTCATTATCTTTCTCAGCAGGCCACCAAAACGCTCATCACATCACTTGTTCTGTCTCGTCTTGACTATGGAAACTCTCTTTTCGCTGGCATTCCTGACACTCTGCTTAACAAACTCTAGAAAGTTCAGAATTGTGCTGCTAGGCTAGTTTTTTTTATGTCCCAAGCGTACCCATGTCTCTCCACTCCTACATACACTTCACTGGCTCCCCATCTCTCAGAGGATAGATTATAAACTTGCTACTTTGTGCTTCAATGCCATCAACAACACCGCACCACACGCTCTTACAGAAATTCTTACAGTCTACACGCCCTCCAGATCTCTACGCTCAGCTGCTGACTCTAGAATGCTTAAGGTCCCCCGCCGTTACAAGAAAACTCAAGGACAGCGTGCCTTCTCCTATATTGGACCTATAACCTGGAATAGTCTCCCTCTCTGACAGTCCGTCATTCTGACACTCTGCCCCAGTTCAAAAGTGCTCTAAAGACCCACCTCTTCCGATCCGCCTTTCCCGCTAAGCTGCTTCACCTTACTTGACCTAGCCTACAAGTACTGTTTATATTGTATAGTTTGTTCTAGTGGATCTTTGTTGTTGTTTTTTTTGTTTATATGTATAATGTGTGAGTTTTTGTAGGAATGTATTGTTCAGCGATTGTATGAGTGTTGTTTCTTAAAATTGTAAACGCCATGAGCTTGCCTGTCAAAGGAAGGTATGTGCGTATGAACAAACTATATTATTATTATTATGATGACCAAATGTACTAGCTCCTCGAGTAACTAGTTATCGATGCTTTCTCTCGGGACTTCAGAGCAAGTTCCTCACCGCATGCCGCCATCGCTAATACTTAGTATCAAGACGAATTTCTCACGAAGGGAGACGACTTTCAACAATGACCAAAGACAGCTTCAAGTAACAGTTGATGTTATGGTCGGTGACCATTTAGGATAGGTAGTTGAAGGGATTCATCAGACGGTTCAGGTAATCAGTATTTATTCTCCATTCCGTTATGACGAGTGCCGGGACGTCACTTTCCCAATGGAGTTGCTTCCCTTGATACACAACGTGATCGGGAGATCAAAACATTACATCCCTCTTCTTATGGAAAGAAATAATTATGAGGATCAAATTAAGAGGGAAGAAACTTCAATGTACAGGGATAAAATTATGGGACACATTAAGCATTAATTTAAAATCCTGTTTGTCTTCCATGGTTGTATCACTGGTGTAACGTGTGCTGGCTGTTTGCTCATATGTATGTTGATTACAAGTCCACGTCCTGAAATAGCCTATCCGGTTAATGTGTTGTGTCCTGCGTGTCTGATCATATTGATGTAGATATAGGTGTGTCTACAGATCCAGTCTCTTGGGACTCTTCACTGCTCGGCCTGATCTGGTTGTGTAACTTCCAAGTGTTGGTACTGGTCGTGAGGCTGAGTCTGTATTTTCTTGAAACTCTGTTTCCATTCTGCCTGTGAGGCTTGGTGGGGCTTCTGGAACTGGTGTTGGCGCACGTTGCTGTGATGTTTGTTGTTGTGGTGTTGATGCTCGTGGCCTGAGGAAACGTCGATTGCGGGTGTAGGTACCACCGTCGTTTGTCTCCACTTGGTATGTTCGTGGGGTGCTCTTCAAGTTGGTGACAGTAGCAGGTTTCCATGCATCTCCTTTGAAGAGTTGGACATTTACTGTGTCACCAGGTTTCAGTGGTTTCAGAGGGCGAGCGGAGCGGTCGTAGTATTTTTTCTGTGTTGCCTGAATCTGCTGTCGTCTCGAGGTTACTTTGTTAGGATTGATGGTGGTAGGTTGTAGAGTTGTTTCGGCAGCTGGCAGGATGGAGCGGAGCTGGCGGCCCATTAGAAGTTGAGCTGGTGAGGCGAGGTCATCCACAGGAGTACATCGATACTCGAGCAGGGCAAAGAGTGGATTGGCGCCATCAAGTTTTGCTTTGGAGAGGATGCGCTTAGCTGTTTGGACTGTCTTTTCTGCCAAGCCATTGGACTGCGGGTAACCTGGGCTGGAGGTGATGTGGCTGAAGTCCCATTTGGTGGTGAAATCTTGAAACTCCTTGGCGGTGAACTGCGGACCGTTGTCGCTTATCACGGTCTCTGGGATGCCATGACGAGCAAAGTGTGCCGATAGTTTCCTGATGACTGCATGGGAAGTAGTTGTTGGCAATTCATCAATTTCGAAAAAACGGCTGTAGTAGTCTACGGTGATTAGAAAATTTCTGTTGCTCCATGTGAATAAATCTGTGCCGATCTTCTGCCATGGACGAGATGGAGGCTTGTGAGGGATCAGTGGTTCCTTTGAGTTGGATTTGCTGAGTTTGGAGCAAACGGGGCAGGCGGTGACTGTTTGGTGAATCTGGTTTGACATGCCTGGCCAGAAGAGGATGTCTCGGGCTCGCTGCTTGGTCTTCTCGATGCCCAGGTGGCTGGCATGTATCTTCTGCAGCATCTCTGGTCGCATTGCTTGAGGTACGAGGATCTTCTCGCCCTTGTAGATGATTCCATCGATGATGGAGAGTTCATCTCGGATGTTCCAGTACTCTTTGATGCTGTTTTTGCAGGTGTCGCGCTTGTGTGGCCAACCTTCTTGTATGGTTTTCATGAGGTCTTGAAACTGGAGATCTTCTCCGGTGGAGGTCCTTAGCTGATCCATCTTGGAGTTGGAGACAGGTAGATGTCTGGTGATGTAGTGGACGTACTCGTCGAGGTTTTTTGCGTTACTTGTGTCTTGTGGTTCTGCTTGGATGAAGTTCCTTGACAGCGTGTCGGGGACGGGTATGTCCTTTCCGGGTACATGAACAATTTCCAGGTCGTACTTCTGGAGTTGGAGGAGCATGCGTTGCAGGCGAGGAGGGGCTGCTGCAAGTGGCTTTTTGGTGATGCTCTCCAGGGGCTTGTGGTCAGACTCTACTCTGACTCTGTGTCCATAGATGTACTGGTGGAAACGCTGGCATCCGAACCATATGGCATAGAGCTCTTTTTCTATTTGAGCATAGTTCTGCTCCGTTGGAGTCAGAGATTTTGATGCGAAAGCTATTGGCTTCCCGTCTTGAAGGATTGTTGCGCCAAGGCCATGCTTGCTTGCATCTGCTTGCAGGGTGGTTGTTTTTGCTGGGTCAAAGAAGGCAAGCACGGGCTGACTGGAGATGATTCGCTTCGTCAGTTGGAGTGCTTTGTCTTGCTGTTGGTCCCAGATGAATTCGCTGTCTTCTTTCAGGAGTTGTCGCATAGGTTGGGTGACTTCTGAAAGTTGTGGTGCAAATTTGGAGAGGTAGGTTACCATTCCCAGGAAGGTTTGGAGTTCTTTTTTGTTGTTTGGCGGTGCCATTTCTTCTACGGCCTTTACTTTGGCAGGGTCTGGTTTTAGTCCTTCGGCGGACATGATGTGGCCGAAGTACTTGACCTCTTTGGCTGCGATGATCAATTTGTCTTGGTTGAACTTCAAGTTCCTTTCTGTGGCTCTCTGGAGTGCTGCTCGTAGGTTCTGGTCGTGTTCTTTGCGGGTACGGCCAGTGACGAGGATGTCATCTACTAGAGTTGTGACTCCTGGGATTCCTTCGAAGATCTCATCCATTTTTCGTTGGAACTCATCTTGAGCATTGACGAGCCCAAATGGAAGCCTGTGGAATCGGTAGCGTCCGAAGGGTGTGTTGAAGGTAGTGAGAACAGATGATTCATCGCTTAGTTTCATTTGCCAATAACCAGACAGTGCATCAAGTTTGCTGAAGTACTTCGCTCCTGCTGTTTTGGAGAGTGCGTCTTCCAGAGTAGGCATCGGATAATGTGGCCTTTTAATGGCTTTGTTGAGATCTTTTGGGTCAAGGCAGATCCTGAGTTTTCCGCTTTGCTTCTGGACGATGACCAGAGAGTTGACCCAGTCGGTTGGCGATGTTACTCTGGAGATTATTCCAGATTTCTCCAGTTCTTGGAGTTCATTTTTCAGCTGATTTCTGATGGCAAATGGTACTCGGCGTACTGGATGGATGACAGGGGTTGTGTCTCGCTTGAGGTGGATTTTTACTTCACCTTCAAGGCATCCGAAACCTGTGAAGAGGTGTTTGTATTCTTCCAGGATGGTGTCCTTGGACATGGGCTCTTCTGAGGCATCCACGGAGAGAATGAGCTGTATCAGCTGCAGGTCTAGGCAAGTGCGTAGTCCTAGGACTGGCTCAGAGTGGCCCTTGATGTCAACAATGAAGAAACGGCTTTGGATGCTGTGACTTTTGTAGGTGCATGGGACCTCAACGTATCCTCTGACGTCCAGAGGCTGTCCTGAGTAGGCAACAAGGCGCTGTTGAGTATCTCTCAGTTTAGGTGGCTTGGACAGGGTCTTGAATACTGAGACAGGGATGACGTTGACTTGAGCTCCAGTGTCGATCTTGAATCTTATGGTTTTGGTCCCCACCTTGATGTCAGCGTATGCCACGTTTTTGTGCTTCTGCTGGTTGTCGATGGCATCGATCATCAGCTTTCCATCCTGGTTGTCACTGTCGTCGTTGTCGTATTCGTCTTCTTTCTCCACGTTGTGGATCTTCTTGCTGTGCTTTTTCCGTAAGCAAACGGCAGCAAAGTGGTTCATTTTATTGCAGTATGAACAATTTTTTCCAAATGCAGGGCACTGCCTCTTGCCATGAGTGCCGCCACAGTTTCTGCAAGTCTTGTGCCTTATCTCTGTGTGTTTTCTGGCGCTTCTGCGTGTGTGAAGAGAGTCGACTGATGTGGTGACAGACATTGATTGCAGTTGTTTCTGTGTGACTTCGAAAGTGTTGGCAATATCTATGGCCTTCATCATTGTTAGATCGTCTCCTTCATTTAGGAGCTTTTCTCTGATGGTTGTGGAGGCGATGCCTGCCACTATTTGATCTCGCACACGTTCTTCCGGTTTATCGAACAAACATTCTTTTACTTTATTTCTTAAGTCAGTGACGAACGCGTCAAAGGTTTCGTCCTGTCTTTGTTCGCGTTTTTGGAAGAGGTAGCGAGAGAAGACGGAGTTTTTTCGAGGAAGGCTATGTTGTCCGAATTTTTCATAAAGAGTATTGATGGACTTGCTTTCTTCTTCTGTTAAATTCCATGAGTTGTAAATTTCTCGGCCTGTTTCGCCGACCCATATCAGCAGGTATGCGCACTGGCTTTCTTGCTCAACCGCACGTAGGGGGCCTTTGAACATGAGCTTTGCGTGTTGCTCGAACTTCTTCCATTCCTCGTTGAGGTTGCGCGCCGCCCAGTTCAATGAAGGGTTACCCGTTGCTGAAGCCATGCTGATCGAGACTAGTGGGAAAGCTTGCGAGAGAATTTGTTTACTCACAGTTTGTTTTCGGGCTGTCCGTCGTTTTTTTATCCCACATCCGACACCATGTTATGGTCGGTGACCATTTAGGATAGGTAGTTGAAGGGATTCATCAGACGGTTCAGGTAATCAGTATTTATTCTCCATTCCGTTATGACGAGTGCCGGGACGTCACTTTCCCAATGGAGTTGCTTCCCTTGATACACAACGTGATCGGGAGATCAAAACATTACAGTTGAAACCTCACTCTCGCACCTCAAATTGGCGTCTGTGTAGTCATTCTACAGTTGGTTGCAATATCTACAGGTCAATATGAACATTCACCTGGTAATTAACCTATACTACAGTCCTCCTGCGCCCTGCCATCTTCCAAAACTACTTCCAGGGGGCATTATGTGCGAGGAAATGCAGCATCAATACTTATTCTTGTGAAGAGGGCTCTCACGGTGGACCATACATTAGCGAAGGACTGCAAAATCACAGCACGCTTTACCCGTGCAAAGTGTCAAGTCAAGCCAAATCCAAAGAAAGGACATGGCAGCATCACGGCACTTTCAGCACGGCATGCGCTAGAATACACAGGAAAGCAGCTGGGTTTGTGCCGGAGCTAGCAGCCGTCAAACCCTTGACATCCTGGGACCACGCAGAAACCTCTCTGGCTGCGTCAACGGCTCTCATGAATAGGACAGCCTTGCTCAGCAGATTTTAGAGGCGAGGGACGCAGAACACACAGCAGGGCACCTGGGTTTGCCTGCAACGTCTCTTTACTTCTCACCTTGCCCCGGGGGTCTAGGGACTCTGAGACCCTTGGAAGGAGTGAGTCAATATCTGTGACTACCGGACCGTTCCGAATAACGAGTATTAGTTTGCTGTGTCAACAGGAGTCCATGGGGGGAGCAAGCCAACACGCGCGAGGAGGAGGTGGCGTTGCGAAAAACCTATCAGGACCTTTCTCACCTTCACGAGGAGGCCGGAACACTGCGTCCGTCCTGGTGGGAACAGGTAGATTGTTTGCTTTGTCTCCACCCCCGGCCTGCCCATGATCCCTGCTTTGACCCTAGACGGCGGCCTTAAAAAATAGCCCGTGCATGTGCTTGTAACCACTTCGGCGCTCATATCAGACGCATCGGTGGCAGATTTACTTTGCATGATTAAGAGATGATCCTTTACCTACAAGCCCCTGCCGCTTCGAATATCGTGACCTGGTGGGGCTCTGTGGCCGAGTGGTTAGCGCGCTGGACCTACAGTTTGCTTGCGGCCAGTGAGTACGGCGTTCAAAGCTGCGTGGTTCCCAGAGTTGCATCCTTGAGCAAGATGCTTAACTCGCATTGCTTCTCCCCACCCAGGAGTAAAACCGGGTACCTGTGAGGGCAATGTTGGCAAAACATAGTGTGATTAACCCTTGTACGCGGCCAAGCGCCAGCATCGGGTTGGAATACTCCCCAGGGAGCGGAGTTGGTGCTGGTACCTGACTGTGTGCGTCTTAAATATCTGTCACTATGTTTGTTGTGAGGGACCAGTGACGATTGATCAAGATGCCCAGTGATCAGGGATAAAAAAGTGTAAAGCGGTTTGAGACCCAGACAAAGGGTGTAAGTCGCTATATAAAATCACACCTTTACCTTTACCTTTTACCTGTTGTGACTGAAAACAAAGTCGTCGATGATCGGAACTTCCCATGGAGTGTGAGCACGAGTCCGTGAACGGAATTGTTATCCATGCTGTCATCAATCGTAACGTCGATGGAGGCCAATGAAGAGGTGTCAACCCTCTGCTTGATGTTTCTTCACCAAACTTGATTATCCTCGCTTGAAAATACTTGAGCGAGTATAATACATAACAAGCATGCTCCTTGCCAATCAGACGTTGGGAATAAGGATTTTGATAGTGTCTGGTGCAAAAATGTATGCTGGTGTAAACAGAACATGACATGTTCCAACATTAATATTGAATTATTTTTACTTCTGCTCCACCACTAATAATACTTCTTCATACTTGCTGTCAGGAAAGCAATGGGAACGCCCAGAAACTTGTACCGCAACGGCAACACACATCTTCCGCTCCAGAAGAGAAGACTGCTTCCCATTCAGGGCAAAGATAGCTCAACAACTACAACAATCAAGACAGCATGCAGTAAGCATCCGCTTGTGGGCCAGAATGGCGAGGGACAGCACACGCTACCTACACACGTGGGCAAGCCACTCAAGCCATCTGGGATCAGGAAAGGCCTGAGTGTTTTCCTAACGAGCCAGGGCTAGGCTAAGACTCTTAGTAAGAGCGAAGCCTGTAGGCACAAAAGTACAGAGATGGAGGCACGCAGGGCATGCGAAGGAAATCTGGGTAAGCTGACAAGGAACTGACGAGTACCCCATTAACATCACAGCAGGCCTTTGATGAAAGCGAGGCCGGACGCCACCAGGCCGCGCCGTCACACCACATCCATGGTAGACGACTTCCGCAGCCGTCTTTTTCTCTGACGGAAAGGCTGGTTCATAATGGCGATCCGCTTGATGCGCACATAGGGAACACATACCGTTACTACACACATATGCACACGCACGCACATGCATACACACATGATCACCTGAACTTCAAGAAGACAGCGTAGTTCTGAAAGTGCCGATATGGGTGCGTCCGTCACAATTCCGTCTCTCTGAGAGGGCGCACCTCCATGCACATGGATTTAACAGCAAGACCTCGAGCCTCTGATGGTGAGCAGATGTGCATGTTTAAGCATATAACGGTGGTTGTCCTCTAATCAAACGTGCTTAAACAAAGCAGCCGAGTTCAAACCGGACTGGTTCCAAGCTGTGGGGGGAGGTGAGTGAGTGAGTGAGTGAGTGAGCATGTGTGTGTGCGTGCCTGTGGACGTGTGTGTGTGCAGGATGGAGAGGTCAAAGAAAGGGGATGAATTGCTTTGGAGAGGGATGGGGGTGGGTGGGGGTGGGTGGGGGGAGATTGATGGTGGAGTAGTAGGGAAGGGGTTGCTGGGCAGGGACTTCCTGGAGCCAGGCATGCCGTCTCCTAGAAACAGCACACGAGAGTCCTCTCTATGGGGCGTGTCACTGCCTCCCCCTCTGTATTGACTGCAGCAGTCACAAGATACAAGATGACTGGCCCTGGCCTGTCCACCTCCAAAACCAATTTTCCCTTCCAAGTCTTGATGGCCCTTCTCTTAATAGAACAGAGAATTATCTCCTGCACTCCGCACCCCCAACTCCCAGCCCCTACCCCCCACCCAACAACGCTAATCAAAAGCCCTCCGAAAACATTCACCCACACAATTCACTTCTTCCCGCCAGTGGACGGAGACAGAACTCTTCGATGCGGCGAGATGCTAACCCACTCTTTCGACATCCCCTTATTCCTACGAAGGCAAGGTTCCATTAGACAGTGACTAGTCCCTGGAAATTTGCAAGTCGCAATCATTTTCATCCTGTTACGCCATCAAGCATTTCTAGCATATTACCTTTGGTTCTGTATGCTAAACTGTACACAAAAACCGAAAAAGAATAAAGAAGAAAAAACCCACGACAAAACTTTGTTATCTAAATCTCTGTCTCAAAATGAATAATTTAATTCTATTTTATTTCAACAGAACCTACATGGATAGGGATGGTCCAAACCGATCTTGAACTCTCATTTGGATCATGTCGCCTTTTCTGAGGTGCTCTGCATGTTTTGCGTCTCTCAAAAACAAAACCTCAAGACATGATCGAGCTTGCTCTCAATGATGGCTTCACACCTTCTACGGCAAAAGAGAAATCCTGTCTGCGAACATAATCACAGCAGGATTCCTGAGAGCAAGCCTCTGATCACGCGGTGAACTTCATTTTACTGACAGCAGTTGTGGCAACATGCCCGCTCCTGCCTTGCTTCCTCCGCAGTGCGTTCTTTTTTTAAACCCCTCCTTGTCATTCACTCATGCAAGAAACACCTCACATAAACAACACATCCATCGATGCATGTTCGCACAAGAATATAATTGTCTTCTTGGACCAGGGAGCATGCATGAAACGTGCGCATATGAGCATAAACTGAGAAAAGAAGCAGACGAGTTTGTATGCACTCGAAAGCTCAAATTCGTCTACGTGCACCTCAGCCTTGTGCTCCAATACTGTCGGCATACTTCCATCAGAGCACTTCATACTTAAAAAACAAACCAAAAAAACACATCATTCCCATTCCTACTCCACCCAGACTCTCTCCCCATGTCTCCTGCAGGGAAGCCAGGCTGGACTCCCGTTCAGACCCTCAGGACGCCTGCAGCAAGAAGTCAGGCAAACAGCCTCGCCCACATTGATATTGTTTCTTCATCTCTTCAGGATACGAGAACAGCAGGCCGTGGCAAGTTCACCATAAAGGCTGCATGATCACGTTGTTGTGAATATCCACAGGCACTACTCAAACAGTGTCATTGATCGAAGTCGGATTTTTCTCACGCTGCAGCATCGAGTTACCGTCCCCCATGAAAGTAACGCAAACGTCACGCTGGCTTCAGCATACAACACGTATGAAGGCGTGTGTTTCCTCCTACACTGCAGCCTCGAAAATGAGGAATCCTGTAGTCACACATCACAAATCCTCCTTTTCTCTGCAAGTGTTACTTCGCGTTGCACCACCAATTCACTGGCTCTAAACTCAGTACAGCTAGACAAGGTGTTTCTATGGCGGTGTACATGCCATACCTTGCCATAGCTTGTGTATGATGTAGTACGTCAAAATCTGACATCCTTTCATCAAGTCATCTCCCTTCTGCCAATTCCTCCCTGCATCACTCCGAAAAGCTTCAAAAACAGAATTGACACTGTGTTCAAAGACTACATGTAATGTGTTGAGGTTGGCCACCCACTGTTGCCACGTATACCACTCTCTGCCACTTATAAGCCACCGGAAGAAAAGTCTAGAGAATAGGCACGGTCTTTTAAGATCGTTAGAACTAGGCTAGTAAAAAGTGAGAATAGCCAAAAGTACTGATCAAAAGATCAGATATAGGCCTCGCGGCGTAAAACATCTGAAGACATATCTTATTTTATCTTTATCTTAACATTCCTCCTTAGCCCTGTGCTAATTTTCAAGCACTCAATCACAAGGACTGAAATTA
Source organism: Theodoxus fluviatilis (assembly GCA_034096865.1). Lineage (NCBI taxonomy): Eukaryota > Metazoa > Mollusca > Gastropoda > Cycloneritida > Neritidae > Theodoxus > Theodoxus fluviatilis. The sequence continues at coordinate 141,035 of JAWQFJ010001596.1, forward strand.
GCAGTCACGTCACCCTGAGCAGGGACTGAATTAAGGTACTCAAATGCTCGCATTTTTGCCGACAGGTAGAGCCACTCAGTCAAAGCCCGTCCTCAAAAACGATACGTTCATCAGCGAACCCCGTTGTTTGCCTGTGGTCAAGGTATTTGTTTGATGAGGGAAAAAAGAAGAAGTTGTGGTTAAGGTAACACGAGGGGGTGGGGGTGGGGGGGAGGGGGGGGTGCTTGTCGGTAGGTCGGCCTGAACTGTTCATTTATTTTCATTTTTTAGAGGAGGCCAGGCTAAACATAAACCAAACTTTATTTTACTGAAAACAGTTTTAAAAAACTTAACTCGTGGATTTCCTGAGTGCTCATTGGGCAGGGAAGATGGGACAGCACGCAGTTCGTTGAATACCGTTAATTTTTCCCCTTTTCTTTACTTTTTTCTTTTTTCATTATCGAAAAAAGGTTAGGGTCGGTCGGGTAACCATAACCCCACGTATTTTCCTTTTTCGTCTGATATTCCTGGTTTTTCTACCGAAAGGGAGAGGATATCTTCTTCCCTGTATACATCCTCGTCTAATATCCCAAAACAGCCCCAAGGAGGCTCATAATGAAGAATCTGTTGATCGATGAAGAACTGTGCACCGAACGCTCCCTTTGTTTAAACCAGCTTCTCCACCAAATCCAAGGGTTACGAGATTTACTTGGCCTATCCCTTGTTAATGCCAAAATATCCTAACCATCAACGTGAAGAAGTGAAAACGATCGTTAAATGCTCCTGGTAGTGCCTAAGACATTCACAAGTCATCACTGACAGATAAAATGGACACTTTAATGCAGTCAGGCATCAACCATAGCGTCTTCTCGTCTTCCCATTCACCCATGCCTATCTCCTGTCTTGCACCTTATGACCATCTTCATCCTTCATCCCCTCCCTTACCTGCCCTCCCTCACCCTCCGTCCAGGCTCCATTACACTTTCTCCCACCCACCCTCAAATCCCCCAGCCCCCTCTCTATTCTGCCCCCTCCTGCTGTGCCCAAATTTAACTGCTGGCCTCCTATGGCTCTGTATCCAAGAAACGCATTCCTAGCTTTGATCGCCATGAGCGAAGCCAGGCAACCCTGATGGCCACCAGAAAGACGGGGTCTATCCTAGTCAACGTCCTCCCCTCATCACCACCCTTCAGGAATGTCTCCTGACAACCTCCTGTCCCTCACAGGTCCCCACTCTACTCCTGTAAGTGTCCAAGTCCTGATGGAAAGGCGTGTCTCACACACACACACACACACACGAGACTTGACAATACTTGCTGAGCCAGTAGGCCCCTTGGCTTCAGTGCCAGAAGGGAGAGGTTGAAGATGACGTCATTGAAAGTTATTCAGATGGGAGAGATTGGGGGTGGGTGGGTATGTGTGTATAAGTGAGAGAGAGAGAGAGAGAGAGAGAGAGAGAGAGAGAGAGAGAGAGAATTATTGGTAGAGCAAACCACACAATTCAAGCACTAATCATCAAATTTAATCACAGGCATGCTATAAAAAATAAAAAACCCTATCACTATCGACTCATAATGAATAGGCTAACTTAAGACAAGCAAGACTTGCTTGATAACTCCCTCACAGAGCTGGGGCCTCCCTCATTCATAGTATCCCAACCCAACTCAACCCCCCCCCCCCCCCCACCCCCACCCCCACACACAGGTACATAGCAGACAAGAGAAGAACAAGGAAGAGCAAGAGGAGGAGAGACACAAGCAGTGACGGAGTACAGCTTTACAGTCATGATTCGCACTCATGATTCGCCCCCAGTGTTATGGGACCATAAAGCTCTTTGCTGCATGGCCAGGGAAGGCAGGAGTCAGGCCAGAGATGGACACTCCAGGTGCAGTCTTGTCAAAAGAACCAGGGTGAGAGATCAGGACGTTGGCGGATCCAACATCCTTAAACCCACATTTTCCTTAGTCTAGCATCAATGGAGTTGTTGAATTTGATGTACACCCACTACAGTATAATAAACAAATAGATCCTACAGCAACATCAACGTGACAGGTTTTGTCCAGATTCATTTTGGTGGTAATTTGCAAAATAGTTGCTAGAGTTACATCTCTAAACTTCAGTTTTTCAACGAATTGATTCATAACACTGATCCAACAAATACTCTAAATGAGCTCCTTTATGAGCTATGAAGCCAAAGTCTCTTCAGAACTGGAAAAACCTCAACACACGGGTACCATACTGCATTCTCTAAAAGCATTAGTTGCACCTCAAAGAAATGCCACACAATACGTTGACAACTTTGCAGATATGCATGATGAATGGTACAATTGCTAGGCTATCTTTACACACCCTTATTAACATAATTAAAATTTTCATAGCACCTACATGTATACATGTATATATTCTTTGTCATCATTCTACACCAAAACTCAACTCTCATGATCAGCAAGACAAAACTGTGTGTACCAATAAAAACAGGACTGTACTGTCCTGAACACCCTGGTCCCATGGAACACACTGGAATCCAGGAGATCTCAACAGGGAATTTCCTGGGAACCACTGATCTCAAGTCCGACTGACCTTTCGACATTGCAAGCAGGAGTGGTTGGTCCTCTTGCAATCTGCACACAGCTGTTGATTAGAGTAAGCCTCTTCTTTTTTCCCTTGCAACTGCCTGACAGCAGAGCTAATCTACCGAGCTGACTTCACTGACAAACCCACAGCTTAACCCACTTACTGACTTGGGGAAGAAGCAGTAGATGACCGACTTGTCTGTGTGTATGTGCATGCATGTGTGCATCTGCCTATAATGGGGGTTGTGTTGTGTTTGCATGTTTGTGTCAGTTAATCTCTTTTTCTACTCTTTTATTCCATCTTTTCTCTTACCCCAAACCTTCCAAATACTCAATCTACCCACTAATTCTTTTTAAAAAATCCTTTTCCTGCCTCTGATCTATCCTCCCTATCTGCCGTTCACCATCACGTCCACTTCCAACCATGAGGAAGTAGGTGGGGACTAGAAGAGAGAAGGCCAAGGGGGATGGTCCAGCAGGTAAGGGAGTGGAGGGGGGGGGGGTGCTGGGGGAAGGGGGGGGGGGGGGGTAGAGGCCAAAGCAATAGAAGAGAAGGAGGTTTGTAGGTTTGTCTTTAGACCTTGACAGAAGTCTTGAGGACAGGAATTCCTCCACGCAGCTCTCTCCAAACACTGGATCGGGGGCTGTCTCCCTGCCTCCCCAACCATTCAGGGCTGAGGCAGGCCTCATTGAGGGGAGGCGAAGAAGGGGGACAGGAGCATAAGGGTTAGCTTGACCCCTGCCAGCCAACACCCAAGGAAAAGGTCAGGGTCTGTCCCTTTGAAGTGCCACCAGGTTGTTTTTAAGCACAAGTGGCGTGGAGGTCAGAGTCAATTTCATCGAGGTACAATCCTCTCCAGGTAGATGTGGCATATTTTGAACCCATCTGTCAGATGCGTCCGCACCAAAGCAAAAAGTGCCTGCCTCCAGATGTGAAAATAGCCTGGCGCATTACCCGGGCTTGAATCCTTTCTCACCGGGTCTTAGTACAAAGCTGTCACGCAATGTATCGTTATGGTGTGAACAAAGAAATGCCACAGCTCCAGTGTGGTAATTAACAGCCACAGCATTATCAGTCTCCAAAGGTCGTGGGTCATGTCTAGCAATAGAAAAACTGCACTCACGTCATCACAAAGAACTAACCCCAGTGGCTTGAACCTATCCCTGCACAAAAGGCAAGAACAGAATCTGTGTCTTGCAATTTCATGGCTTGCAGTCTGCAGCCAAGGAAAGTTCCTTCGTGAGTGCTGTGTTTACTCCAGGCATTCTAGTGCTATCCTTCAATGAGGGAGTGCTCAAGCTTTGCACAGGTAACTGCATATGTGTCGAAGCAATTACTTGCCACTGCTAAACTGGGAGGGGATATAGAGAAACCATCAAATGACTACTTAACCATGCGCACAATGGGAAAAAGGTAGGCTAATGTTCTTTTGACACATTACAAGCAGTACTAAAAGCTAAGCTACTTCAAACTAACAAATATCAAGAAGTTGTGCAAGCCACCACAATGCCAAGGCAAATATGCTTTTCAGCTATATGATGCAAAGGAGGATCAACACCCAAGTCTCAGGTCTTTCCAGACTTTTCTCTCCATCCATTAAATAACTGACACCTCAGACAAAATTAGTGCAGACATTTGAATGGACAGACTGGTTTTGGCACAACACTGCTCAAAACCTCTCACAATGGTGCAAGTGGAGGTGATGTATAAAGATCATACTTTTTTAAGGCTGTGTTGTCCATGCACACACATAGTGTTTACAAAGGTAAAGGGACATTCTTCCTTCTGGTAGTCAAACTCAACATTCCCAAATGGCATGTGTGTATTAGCATGAATGCCTGGCTAGGTTAATTACACACTGCACAAGAACTATCATTCAGATGGCTGACATTCAGAAAGCCTCTCATGCTCTCATTTGAACAGTAAAAACAAAGTAAATTTACTCCTATCCTAAATAAACACATGGTCCACTGTAAGGTAATATAATCAGTGGGTGAAAGGAATCTGGCTGCCTGTGGGTAGCCATCATGAATGGACAAGATCAAAATAAACCCATCCATTCCATGAGATTACCACACTTCATAATAAACGTCCTTTTTTTTCCTTCAGCAAAAACAACCCCCAAAATACCAACAAACAAAAAGATACCAAAAAAACATGAGAAATTCCAACAATTCTTCGACCATGAAGCTCTTGTTTCACTCTGTTTCTCCCCACCACTTCATGACTGGTGAACCAAAGACAAGACATCCTCCTTATCATGGGTGCTAATCCAGTAGGGCTGCTTAAAGTGGAGCACACGCAAAAGACATGAACTTGTTGGCCTGTTCAGTTTATTCCCACAAAAAATACCTAGGGATTGATTCATTCCCACAGACAGGAGAGAGTCAGTCAAGCATAGCACTAATGGGGCCCCCTTTCTATTGCCATAAGGCCTGGTAAAGGTCGTTCAGCCATGAAGATCCTGTAGGCAGATACCCCCATGGGCAGGAGCAAGAGGTGGGCTGTTCCACTTTGTCAGAAATCCAAATCAAGCCAGTGTGACAAGCCCCTGGCATCATTCATACAGCCTGGTCTACTGCCTGAAACTGGGAGGCAAAAACTATAGATCCAGATATCAACATGTTGTCCCCAGCAGAGAAAAAAGTCAGATTTGAGATTAGGTGAGGTTTTGGATGTTGAGTTTCACAAAGGCAGATTAGTTCAGTTCCCTCCCTGGATCACAATAGGCAGGAATATGGCACAAATCCTACTGACATGTACACAAATGGACAGCCATTCAACCAAACACAGAACAGTATGAATGATCTCTTGCAATAATTTGTTTCATGTTAAAATGCACACACACACACACACACACACACACACACACACACACACACACACACACACGCATGCATACATAACCCAAGGCAACAAATTTGAAATAAGTAACTTTTGTAAAACAGAGAATCCCTCTTTTAATCATTAAAAACTGACTATGGATATTCTTGCTTAAATACAGGATATTGATGAAGTCGAATTAATAGATGAAGGAGTCAGTACAGAGTGCAAATGTTTGCTAAGCCACTGGCTGGTCACAACAGATGAAGGCAGAAGGATAAGTAGTACATTCATCAACACTCTAAGGATTATGCAACATAATTTTCAACAGTAAATTATCCAGGAAATGGAACCCTTCCAGAATCTAAGATTTCATGCAACATTTTTTACCAAAGAACACTATGCATGTCTCTGGTTACTTCCTCCTGACATGAACATGAATATGCAGGCCTGTCAATCATACCAGACAACAAGGCTACAGCACAATGATATATGGCAGGATGGACAACTACAAAGAAATGACAGCTGCTACTCCTCTTCTCATTTTCAGGTCTCTCTCCCCTTCAATCACTTTCTTCTTCATTCATTTTTTCATTCATTCACTGACCTCTTTCCCCTTTCTCTCACTTTGTCTCCTTCCCATTCTTCTCAGCCCAGCCATTTTTACCACTTCTTTCCCACTTAATGCATTTAAATTTACACTCTCCTTTCCAGGTCTCATCCCAAAACTCTTTTCAGAATGATGAATACAACTACTGTCTTACAGAAATTCATCCTGCCATCAACAGGTATGAAAAAAACTATGTTATTATTAACGAAAGCAGACATGATCTGATAAGAAAAAAATTCATATGATCAAAGATAGCCATGACTCTCCAGTTTCTCACCATCTCCCACCTACTTTCTCTCATCCCAACCCACTCTATAATCAAGAACATCTGCATTCATTTCTATATGTGGAAGAGCAAATCAAAGAGTCAAATCTTGGACATGGCCTTTCATCTAGTGGAAGATATATATATCTTCCTGACATGCCCCTAGCTGAGACAACCTTCTGACATCAAGCAGTGTGGGAGGAAAGCACAGCCTTACTTATTTACCCATTCTATCAGGGCTGCCTTGCTACCTATGGCTTAACCTGCCTGCTCCTGAATAGATTGGCATTCCACAGATGAAGGAGAGAGGAGAAACATGGCCTTTCTGCCACAGTGCTTGTACTGGCAGTCTGAGTGGCAGATTCCAAAACATACTCAAACCAAGGGCACAGCAAATCAGTCAAGATAATCACACCGGCACTGAGGTCATTACTCATTGCCATCTAGGAAGGCCTCAGATTCTTGGGTAAACACAGACACCCTTCCCTGTGGATCATGAGTAGAAATAGATCTGCTGTCTCTCCCACACAGTAAGGGTGTTTAAAAAGGAAAGGTATGACCAAGGAAAGAAGAGTGGTGAAATATGAATGAAAACTAAAAAGGCAGACTGAAGACTGAGAAAGGTGGAAAGACAGGGAGAAAATATTATAAAAAGTCTATTATTTCTTCTCCTTCTAAACGTATTGTGAAACTTAAATCCCAACTGAAATTTAAAAAATACACATAACTTATGGCAGTTATGCATGAATGTAAGTACATCAGGATCTCTCTCTCTCTCTCTCTCTCTCTCTCTCTCTCTCTCTCTCTCTCTCTCACACACACACACACACATTATACACAGACACACCCACACCCACACACACACACACACATTATTCCGCTACCTCCCCCTTTCTACACCACTATTCCTCCACTCCACATCCTCTCTTTTCAAATCTATCTGTCTGCATCATCTTCCTTCTTCTCTTGTCAACACTTTCCCCTGTATTCTCTCTGCCCCTGGTCCAGACAACTGTCTGTGCATTCATTTTTCTTAGTTGCTTTCCTAATTTCCTCCCTTGTGACTCCCATTTTCTGTATTTCCCCTCCATTCCCTACCTCATTAACACTCCCATCATCTACACTTTCTTCCCCATCTTTCTGATAGCCTATTCTCATACCACTCAATCTTTCGTACATTCTCTCCTCCTCACACCCACACACACACACCTCCATGAACACACACACCTCCATGAACACACACACCTCCATGAACACACACACCTCCATAAACACACACACCTCCATGAACACACACACCTCCATGAACACACACACCTCCATGAACACACACATCTCCATAAACACACACACCTCCATGAACACACACACCTCCATAAACACACACACCTCCATAAACACACACACCTCCATGAACACACACACCTCCATAAACACACACACCTCCATGAACACACACACCTCCATAAACACACACACCTCCATGAACACACACACCTCCATAAACACACACACCTCCATAAACACACACATCTCCATGAACACACACACCTCCATGAACACACACACCTCCATAAACACACACACCTCCATGAACACACACACCTCCATAAACACACACACCTCCATGAACAAACACACACACACATGCACACATAATTATATATGCACACACACACACACACACACACACACACACACACACACACACATACACACACACACACACAAACATATATATGCCTCCACAAACACACACACACACACACACACACACACACACACACACATACAAATATGCCTCCACACACTCCTGCAAACACACACACATACATGCCTACACACACACACATACACACACTCACACACCCACACACACACACACACACACACACACACACACACACACACACACACACACACACACACACAGAGCACTACCAATGGTCAACTCACTCAATTTGCCTTTCGAGGAAGTCCACCCCAATGGTCTTCTTGTAGTCCTTGGTGAAGATGCCCTTGCAGTAGCGCTGGATCATGCTGGACTTGCCCACCGCCCCATTGCCCACCACCACCACCTTGATCGCAATCTCGATTTCTTCCTCTCGCATCTTAGCAGCCAGGTCTGAGAGGCGGTGCTCCCCGCTCTTCAAGTGGACGGAGGGTCGGGCCTGCGCCGGCACCACTCACATGGTCCAGTGTAGCAGAGAGCAGCCGCGCTGTTCTCAGGCCGTCACCTGGCCACTACGATGCATGACTCCACCCCAGAAGTATGATTGGTGATAGGTAAAAAAGGTCTCTAGAAGGCGGGCACTGGAGCTGAATGATCTGATCTGCAAAGAGACAGCAGAGAGAAAAAAAAGATAATGAGGTATACTCAGAGGGGTTTGCTTGCAGTGCACTGAAAGTGATTAGTCAGTCTGCATTTGTCAGTCAGCCAAAGAGTCCACTGGCATGGAAAGTGTGTGTCCAAATTTATCAATGTTAACAGAACTTTAAGGCTGCAGTTCTTTCTGAATCCACCGGTTCTAGGTTTTTTCCCCCATCTGTCTATTTTTATGTCCATCTGTCCATCCATCTGTGTGCCTGTTTCTGTCTGTCTGTATGCCTGTCTGTTTATTTCTCTGTCTGTCTGTCTGTCTGCTTATCTGTTTATTTCTCTGTCTGTGTGTGTGTGTGTGTGTGTGTGTGTGTGTGTGTGTGTGTGTGTGTGTGTGTGTGTGCATGCATGTGTGCATGCGTGTGTGTGTGCATGCATGCGTGAGTGTGTGCGAATGTGTCTGCCTGCCTGCCTGCCTGCCTGCCTGCCTACCTGCCTGCCTGCCTGCCTGCCTCCCTCCCTTCTCTCCGTCAGTCTAACTCAATATTCACCCACTGATTTTATCTCTGGTGTCAACCTGCTTGCCTATATCAGTATAATTATGTCTTTAGAATAAAGATTTATGGTATTTTTATAATAACAGTAGCAACAACAAGAACAACAACCATTCAAATAACAAGGCAACAACAAATAAATGGTTGTGGTTACTGTAACATGGCAAAAAAAAGGGTTGGTAGGTCAGCCTGAACTTTTTCAAAATAAATATTTTTAATTATAGAAGCAGCCAGAATCAACATAAATAAAGTTTCTCTTCCAGTGAGGATCCTTTTTTAAAGTAATTAGTGGATTTCCTAAGAGCTCGTTGGGTGGGGAAAATGGGACAGCATGCAGTTCGTTTTCAACCTTTTTCTCTTTCTTTAAAATAATTAATTTTTTTATTAATGATTGGCAGGAGAGAAAAAAGGGTCAGTCAGGTTACCGTGACAACTTTTTTTTGTATTTTGCCTAACCATCCATAGAGAACAAGCTACAAATTTCCTTACCAGAGTTCGAAAGTAACATTTCTGAGAGGAGGAGGAACAAGCAAGCCACCTCACTTGGATCATGAAAGCCATTCCATTTTATCCCAGACACAAAACACCACATAGCACACCTCAGTCATATAAGCAGTGGATTCATGCTTGCAGCCCAGGTGTAAAGCCATGAAGGAGATGTTTCCAGCCCTAGCATCCACTGAGTCCTAGCCTGGCATCCCTCCATCTAGTTCCTACCACATCCAGCTACTCCTCTCCTCTCCCTCTCCCCCTAAAGCTTAAAGCCATCATCATAAATGACTCCAGAACTCCCCTTTCAATGTGAAGACAAACCATTTCCTGGACAAAGAGGCAAGAGGTAACAGTGGAGATACTGACAGTGAAACTTGTAGTGAGAGACCTAGGCAGCCATAGTTGCTGCCTTGTGTTGATTCCTAGGAGACTTCACACACAAAAGAATGTGCCTGCCTCTCAGTGCACTGGCAGTGGCACTCATCACCCTTAGGTAGTAGCACTGTGCAGTGGTGTCAAGATGTCCTCTCAGGACAAAACATTGGAGTTCCCACGATCTGTGCTGTTTGTGACCATGCAACACTTCAGATCTGCAGGCAATTCAGGTTGGGGAGGAGGGTATTTATCACCAGAGCAAACATTCCCCTCTTCACGCCCTGCCCAAACTCTCTGATTCTATAAGAAATTAGCATGATATCTTCTATGTACACATACATACACACCAAATCTCCAAGCAATGCTGAGGAACAATGGCTGGTATGAAAACTCTTTGATCTTTATATATATGGATTCCTTGCATGATACAATATTTGGAAAAACAACAGCACAATGAGTGAATGACAGTATGAAGGCATATTCTTTTTCCAAAATTCCAGGCACAGACAAAAGTAATATGTAAAAACCCAAGATACATGTATAATTTATAAATAAAAGTGTAAAGAACTGCCTCTGTTACTGATCTTCATGTACAGATGTATACAAATAGAACAAACTCAAGGCAGGCGGCTAGGGCCAGTTAACTACTGTTGGTGTCCAAGGGGCTTTCTGCTGCTGGCCACCAAATGCCTTGAGTATTGATTGCTTTGGAATGCCAGCCTGCCCAGCCATGGATTCTGCATGGTGGGATCGCTATCTTGACTAATCACCAATCAATCTTGTACTTGTAGGGTTATTGATGTGGAAGTGTCAATAAGTGTTCCATTTAGAAAGTGCCCCAGACAGCACATGGGAATGGAGATGAGATGATAATGAATGGCTGCAGTGTACAGTGGTGCTGACTTGGTGTTCAGCCAAGTGCAAGTGTTACTCTCACCAGTGCTTATTTTGCTAAAAGAAAAACAACGGAACGGGAAAGCATGATTAGCAACACTTCAAACTAGACTGTTCTCAATCCCAATGTGGAGGAATTCTCTATCAATATCATGCAAGAACAAAGATGACATACGTACACATAGCTCTTTCACCTGCAAAGACCGACTGAGGTTGTTCTAAGCTCAAAGATAGTTAAATTAATGGCAACAGAACTGTAAAAGTCATAGATGAACTGAGTAATTTGAATGAAATCATGGTATGCAAGCATGCAATAACAAAAAAACACAATGATGCAGACTCTCCATCACTTAGGATAGCACAGAATTATATGCATTACAAAACACACTCATTGATTTTCAAGTCATTGCAAAGCACAAAGCAACAATTACACTCCATTTCTTGCAAACAAGGCTCTTCTAATCTTTCTGAATTGTGTTCTAAGAAAAAAAAAATGTATCCAAGACCAAACCATGTAGTGCAAACTAAAGATTATTGCCACACAAGCACACCAAATTCCATGAGCAACCAATAAAAATAAAGCAGAAGGCAGATGAAAAATCCCACACACATAAATGAATGAAAACTGAAGATGTGAAGAAAAAAAAACATTTAAAACAAGGAATGGTTAGTCATGAATAATGCACACAAATATTGACCTTTTAAGTGTCCAAAAGCTTGTTACATAGCAATGTCCTGCAAAAACCACAAACAATAAATGGCAACCATATCAAGATGACATCTAGGCATTGCTACATATAGGTATGGAAGAAGCCAAACAACAACAAATGCAATGAAACAGTAAACCAATATCACCCAAGCACCACTTATGAGCACTAGAGTCATAGAGAGAATATATGTACATCCCACTTACACATTACCAGGTAGCACTGCCATATGAACTGGTGCAGCACTGTTGTAGCAAGAATAATGTCAATGTTACTGGAGCATAGTGACTCATTTTGGAAGCAGTAGCGTTCATTTATTCACTTCAGTATGACTGATTTTCTCATATACTGTAAATGTAAGCATCTATAGTAGCATACTGAACTTCAATTTCATCATACATAAAACTCTGTTGCAGTACTTTTTGTTTCTACATTGTGATCACTGAAATAACAATTCAACACAGAAAACTTGGCCTCACTTGAACGATCATAGCATTTACAATTTTTGGGGGTGGCCAGTGCCATGCATGATCAATTAATATGCTTTCCCACTCTTCTATCAAAACTGAAGGGGGGGGGGGGGGGGGGGGGGGGGGGGGGAAAAAAGCAAGTTTCTTATATTATTCCTTCTCTCCCTCCTCTTTTTTTTTTCTTTCTCCATAACTTTTCCCGCTTGGCTGACCTATACATAATTAAGTTTCCTACGCCGATTCGTAATGAAAACATTGCGGCAGACAGTGAGCGTGTGACGACGACCTCTAATCGTTTTCTATAAATGAAGCTGACTTCACCTAACAAATATTACGGCAGCTCCAACATCTGCCCATCACCTACCTTCTGTTTTACATATATAGGAAAACTCAATTTTTAAAAAGTTTGGTCGTAGGCGCAGCAAACATGCGCAACTTGCAAGCGAGACAGCCGGTACCCGTACACTTGAAAGTCTTGAGCGGTCCGTGTCTTGAATAACTCGCATCAGTCGGTGCTACTTTGACAGCGAATATCTTTTCAAAACACCTCTTCCAATGCTGAAGAAACAAGGTTTTCAGCGCACGCAACTTTCCCCCTAGCCCTGCAGGAGTACTTTGACACGACAAACCACCATGCGACTATAAACACGCATCGCTGTCACAGAGTAACCCCCCTCTGCAGTAACTTACTACGAGTGTGAAGACTTGTTGCAACGCATTCCGTAACTGGACAGTATCACACAAGTTTACGGTTACGCGACATGAAAACTGCGGATAAGATGAACGATCGAGGCAGAGGTAGAACAAACAACGTGTCTTTACCTCAGGCGGAGTTCACCCCATGACTTCACGAGCGAAGGAGTGGGATGTGTATATCCAATGACTCACACGGGGACAGAGACGCTGTTTCACGCACCTTAGCGCCACGGGCACTGACAGCCTCTACACAGGTACTCAGTTGCTGCGCAGCCAGGTAAGAGGTCACAGAGGTCATCAAGTCAAATTTATATAGACCCACACAGAAGTACACTAGCAGTGGCAAATTAGAGTAAAATAAAATTGTCAATACTATATTTGTTCACAGTATCTTTTTTTTAAACGTACCGTTTTCATTCACTGCGATACTTTCTTCACCGTGACATGCGTATGAGCCTGAGCGTGCGCCTACTTCCTGTGATGAGTTAGTGTTCTTCGGCGAGTCATCACAACAAAATTACCACGATGCCGAGCTTCAAAGGTTAACATGAACACGGAAATGTCTTTTACTTTTCTCGAAGTGTTTAAGTAATTTGTTGGTCTTGCGAGTGCTTACGAAAGTTCTTTGACTACGGATTTTGCTGGCGATAAGCGCCAAGTGACTCGTAGCAGTCGCCGGAGACGGCGAGTGGTGAACACTAGCAATGTTTATTGTATCCTGTGCACATATAGGGGGTGTTTTCATGTTCTTTCCCTCTGCTTTTTTTACGTTTTGGGTTGAGATGCTGAAGACGGTAAGGCTAAAAGCGTTGTTCCTCAGGAACCATACTATCACTTATCAGTCGTAGTGTTTCTAAGCAGACATCGTGTGAACAAGCATATTATTGAATTATTCCATTATAAGTTCACATTGTTGACAGAGCGATACGAATATATACATATTATAGGTATGTCACT
>JAWQFJ010001596.1:159750-222250 GCA_034096865.1 Theodoxus fluviatilis
TGAGACAGTGCCTGTGTGTTGAGACAGTGCCTGTGTGTTGAGACAGTGCCTGTGTGTTGAGACAGTGCCTGTGTGTTGAGGCTGTGTGTTGAGACAGTGCCTGTGTGTTGAGGCTGTGTGTTGAGGCTGTGTGTTGAGACAGTGCCTGTGTGTTGAGGCTGTGTGTTGAGGCTGTGTGTTGAGACAGTGTCTATGTAATGAGACAGTGCCTGTGTGTTAAGACAGTGTCTATGTAATGAGACAGTGCCTGTGTGTTAAGACACTGTCTATGTAATGACAGTGTCTGTATGTTGAGACAGTGCCTATGTATTGAGACAGCACCTGTGTGTTGAGACAGTGCCTGTGTGTTGAGACAGTGCCTGTGTGTTGAGACTGTGTCTGTGTTGAGACAGTGCCTGTGTGTTGAGACAGTGCCTGTGTGTTGAGACAGTGCCTGTGTGTTGAGACAGTGCCTGTGTGTTGAGACAGTGCCTGTGTGTTGAGACAGTGCCTGTGTGTTGAGACAGTGCCTGTGTGTTGAGACAGTGTCTGTGTGTTGAGACTGTGTCTGTGTTGAGACAGTGCCTATGTAATGAGACAGTGCCTGTGTGTTGAGACAGTGCCTGTGTGTTGAGACAGTGTCTATGTAATGAGACAGTGCCTGTGTGTTGAGACAGTGCCTGTGTGTTGAGACTGTGTCTGTGTTGAGACAGTGCCTGTGTGTTGAGACAGTGCCTGTGTGTTGAGACAGTGTATGTGTTGAGACAGTGTCTGTGTGTTGAGACAGTGCCTATGTGTTGAGACAGTGTCTATGTAATGAGACAGTGTCTGTATGTTGAGACAGTGCCTGTGTGTTGAGACAGTGCCTGTGTGTTGAGACAGTGCCTGTGTGTTGAGACAGTGCCTGTGTGTTGAGACAGTGCCTGTGTGTTGAGACAGTGCCTGTGTGTTGAGACAGTGCCTGTGTGTTGAGACAGTGCCTATGTGTTGAGACAGTGCCTGTGTGTTGAGACAGTGCCTGTGTGTTGAGACAGTGCCTATGTGTTGAGACAGTGTCTATGTAATGAGACAGTGTCTGTATGTTGAGACAGTGCCTATGTATTGAGACAGCACCTGTGTGTTGAGACAGTGTCTGTATGTTGAGACAGTGCCTGTATGTTGAGACAGTGTCTGTGTGTTGAGACAGTGCCTGTGTGTTGAGACAGTGCCTGTGTGTTGAGACAGTGCCTATGTGTTGAGACAGTGTCTATGTAATGAGACAGTGTCTGTATGTTGAGACAGTGCCTGTGTGTTGAGACAGTGCCTGTGTGTTGAGACAGTGCCTGTGTTGAGACAGTGCCTGTGTGTTGAGACAGTGTCTGTGTGTTGAGACAGTGCCTGTGTGTTGAGACAGTGCCTGTGTGTTGAGACAGTGCCTGTGTGTTGAGACAGTGCCTGTGTTGAGACAGTGCCTGTGTGTTGAGACATTATCTTACTATGTAATGAGACAGTGTCTATGTAATGAGACAGTGTGTTGAGACAGTGTGTTTGAGACAGTGCCTGTGTGTTGAGACAGTGCCTGTGTGTTGAGACAGTGCCTGTGTGGTGAGACAGTGCCAGTGTGTTGAGACAGTGCCTGTGTGTTGCAGCTCTGAGGGACCTGTACAACAGCATGGACAGGGCAGGTGACTCTTTGCCCCCCAGCATCTTCCTCCATGTGCTCCACATGGCCTTCCCCCGCTTTGCTGAGAAGGGGGAGAACGGAGCCTTCCAGCAGCAGGTGTGGTCATGGAAATCTTCTCATACGTGTTTTATTTTCCTCTCGTGGTATTTCTTGCTGAGAATACTTACTGCTGGTGTCAGTTTTGTTGACAGAGTTTGCATTGCTGAGAATGAATGTTTCTTTGAACAGTGGCATATTTTTGTGTGTGTGTGTGTGTATGTGTGTGTGCCTGTGTGCGTGCATGCTTGTGTGTGCATGTGTGTTTGTGCACATTTGTGTGTGTGTGTGTGCGTGTATGTGTACATTCGTGTGTGCGTGTAAGTGCATGTGTTCATCAGAGCCCAGGGTTGTATTGCAGCACATACATGTGTGTGCGTGTAAGTGCATGTGTTCATCAGAGCCCAGGGTTGTATTGCAGCACATACATGTGTGTGCGTGTAAGTGCATGTGTTCATCAGAGCCCAGGGTTGTATTGCAGCACATACATGTGTGTGCGTGTAAGTGCATGTGTTCATCAGAGCCCAGGGTTGTATTGCAGCACATGTGCTTTCTGATTTTACAAACGTGTGCTTGTCAGTGTGCACTTCATGTAAGTTTGGCGCAGCGTGTAGTCATAAGAAATATACATTTTGAAAAAGAGTATTTGAAGGCACAAGGCCACTGCCAACTACAAGATCACTTGCCTAGTCATCAGGAGCAGTGTTGCTGTATGCTGCAGACAGATGATTTCTGTTGGCCCCTCCCGTTCTACGCCATGCATGATTATCCACTCATGTGACTTGACTTTGTTATTGTTGTTGTCCTCGCAGGATGCCAATGAGTGCTGGACGGAAATAGTGCTGTGTTTACAACAAAAGTTGCCTGGCCTCGTAGGAGACAAAGAGGTGAGGGTTGGTTTTTTGTGGGTTTTTTATGGCATCTTTTATGATGACATGCTTTGGTCCATACTCTTGTTTTGTGTTTTCAAACTTGGTAGTAGCATTGGAATGAATCAGCATCATTCCTAAAGTCAGAAATTATAACTAATAAATGTTTTGACTGCGGTTTGACTAAATTCAAAGCTTGCGCATGGAAATAGGAGGCTGTTTTATGCTCTTAGACACAAGTTGACTTAGCTGTCTGTAATTGATTTCCTCTGCTTTGACAGTGTCATGTGGAGATGGACAAAAACCTGTAGTCAGTATCTTTTTCAATGCTGAAACTCTCACTTGGGAATTCTTTGGATGAGAAACAGAGCAAATCAAGTGGATGAAAATACGAAGCACTTGCAGGTGTTTTGATGAAGGAGATAATTGCTCATAGACTGAGTGAATAACTGGTACCTTGGTGTGAGATTTCAGGGGAGAGGGGAGGGGATGTACTGTATTTTATCCTTATTGAATGATCCCTCAATCACAGTGGACCACCAGATTCTAGTATCACTCAACCACTGATTTAAAGAGAGCTTTAAACAACTTTTTTTATGCTGTACTTTCTGATGAAACCATTCACTAGAGTGGCCTGGCCTTGTTGATTCCTCTTACCTTGACAGGGCAGAGCAGCACAGGCTGGATGTGCCTAGCAGGGAAGATAGGGTTTTGTTCATAGTAGCCTGGCCACAGCATGAGACCTGCATGGCAGCATCGCTGACATGGGCAAGGACAGAAATAAATTCAGGGTTGAAGGGAATACTTTTACATGGGCTACATAGGCTTCAAAAGTTAGAAGTGAATCAAACTGTTTACCCAGACAGACTTTACATTATGACCTTTGTTCTACAGGGTGCTGCTGCGGCTGCTGCTGCTGCAAACTTCATCGACCAGTACATGGCAGGGCAGACAGAGGCAGTGTATCCTTTGGACCCTGGTGCCTGATGTCCTGGAAGCAGTGTCTCTCGTCCAGTGTCTGCTCAGTGAGCATGGTCACGTTCTTTGTGTAGTCCTTGGTTCTGAGTGTGGTTGTGGTGGCTGTAATTACACGTCTGTACATCTCAAGCCACAGGGGTATGGCTTTGATTTGCAGTCTGTTACTTTTAGTCTGTGTGTGTGTGTGTGTGTGTGTGTGTGTGTGTGTGTGTGTGTGTGTGTGTGTGTGTGTGTGTGTGTGTGTGTGTGAATCCAGATATCTTCGGTGATTATGTTGTGTGAGTGTTACTGCAAACTCCAGAATTTGAATGCTCTGAGATGTGTGCACTGTAAGATTCAATATTAGTATTTGTGTTGGTTGTAATACAATATACACAGCTGGAAGCAGTGGGGGTGGGAGGGTGTGTATGCAATTTTGTCTGTGTAAATTTTTTCAGTTGTGCTTCCTTAACTTATGGACAGTCTGAAGTGTACAGAAGCTCCAGATGAGGAGAAAATTGTCAAAATGGACAAATTTTATCAACTCAGCTGCTACATTGAGAAAGGTGAGAGCATACTTCGTGCTGCATCTGAGCTTTTTGTTCAATCTGAGGAAATCAGTTTTTATTAATGAAAGTATAGCTGGTTTTCATTACAACTTTTAATGTGCATTTTGTTGATGATCCTTTGCAAGAAGAAAAAAGTATGGCAACAGTACTAACATTTTCTGTTTACATTGTTTTGCAATGGGTTTTTTCCCTAAGGAATATTTTTTTACAAGCTGTGGAAATAAATGTTTTTGCTTTTTCATTTCAGAGGTCAAGTACATGCACACAGGCCTTCGAGCAGTAAGTGTCTCTCTGTACAAGCATCGAAAATGGAGATATAATGTACCACACAACAGACAGACCCAGGGCATCAGTCAGAGCTTCTTGGAATCTCGTTAGATTTGAATTTTTTTATTTACTAAGGTTTGAAAAGTGGACTGTCTAGGAAACACATCTTCTGAAGTTCTTTCTGCTTCATAATTTAAAAAATGCTAGCCTTGGATATCCATTTTAGTGTTATCCTTGTGAAGCATTGAGCATTTTTCTGGGCAACGTATGAAGGGAAACTAAGAGCATTTGTACCTCTTGCAGGGTTTGGGAGGCACTGTCACCCGATTCTCAGAAACGTTACAACGGGATGCCCTGTATACAAAAACCGTGAGTATGATTTTGCATTGTTTGGATGCTTCCTTGTTTGAAAAACTGAGAAGTACGATCAGAACAAAGAAACTTTTGTCCCCAAGTACTTCTGAAGTAATTCCTGTTGTGTGATTGGAAAGGATGGGTGAAATACCATGAATTCACTGCTGCAGCTCTCTCTCAAAGTGCCTTTGGCATTCATCAATGTTGTTTTGTACTCACAGAGGCTAAAGCATGCAGCCCTTTACACATTGTGTATTAATAATCGGCTCCAGCTGTATGTTGCACTCATGGTGATGGAGTTGCCAGTCATATAGTGGGCTAAAGAATAGTGCTGTGTTAGTTTTGAACATTGACACATTCAGCCCCATGCCTGTGTTGATGACTTTTTCAGATGAGAATCAGTCGGTTGCCCGGGTACCTCTCCATCCAAATGGTCCGGTTCTTCTACAAAGAGAAGGAGTCCATCAATGCAAAAATCTTGAAGGTATGACACTTGATCTACTTGGAAGACACCAAAGATTCTTAGTATCTGGTATGTGTGATGCTGCATTTGTCGTTGATGTGAAAATGGGATATGGCATGGATCTATAAGATGTAAATGTCACTTGGTGTAAATACATTGCTATTTTGTTCCAAAAGAAATTGATACAGAACTTTTTGTTTAGAGTGTGAGGCAAGTGCTGGGAGGCATTCCCTCTCTTCATCTGCAACCCTTGGCTGCAGGGCTTTGAGAGCCTCTGCCATGGATCCTCTTGTTTGCACCTCTTCTCCCTCCATCCTCCATGCCCTCTAATGGCAACCACCCTTTCCTTGCAACGTTTTGTTTGCACCTCTTCTCCCTCCATCCTCCATGCCCTCTCTAATGGCAACCACCCTTTCCTTGCAACCTCTTGTTTGCACCTCTTGTCCCTCCATCCTCCATGCCCTCTCTAATGGCAACCACCCTTTCCTTGCAACCTCTTGTTTGCACCTCTTCTCCCTCCATCCTCCATGCCCTCTCTAATGGCAACCACCCTTTCCTTGCAACGTCTTGTTTGCACCTCTTCTCCCTCCATCCTCCATGCCCTCTCTAATGGCAACCACCCTTTCCTTGCAACCTCTTGTTTGCACCTCTTCTCCCTCCATCCTCCATGCCCTCTCTAATGGCAACCACCCTTTCCTTGCAACCTCTTGTTTGCACCTCTTCTCCCTCCATCCTCCATGCCCTCTCTAATGGCAACCACCCTTTCCTTGCAACCTCTTGTTTGCACCTCTTCTCCCTCCATCCTCCATGCCCTCTCTAATGGCAACCACCCTTTCCTTGCAACCTCTTGTTTGCACCTCTTCTCCCTCCATCCTCCATGCCCTCTCTAATGGCAACCACCCTTTCCTTGCAACCTCTTGTTTGCACCTCTTCTCCCTCCATCCTCCATGCCCTCTCTAATGGCAACCACCCTTTCCTTGCAACCTCTTGTTTGCACCTCTTGTCCCTCCATCCTCCGTGCCCTCTCTAATGGCAACCACCCTTTCCTTGCAACGTTTTGTTTGCACCTCTTCTCCCTCCATCCTCCATGCCCTCTCTAATGGCAACCACCCTTTCCTTGCAACCTCTTGTTTGCACCTCTTGTCCCTCCATCCTCCGTGCCCTCTCTAATGGCAACCACCCTTTCCTTGCAACGTTTTGTTTGCACCTCTTCTCCCTCCATCCTCCATGCCCTCTCTAATGGCAACCACCCTTTCCTTGCAACCTCTTGTTTGCACCTCTTGTCCCTCCATCCTCCATGCCCTCTCTAATGGCAACCACCCTTTCCTTGCAACCTCTTGTTTGCACCTCTTCTCCCTCCATCCTCCATGCCCTCTCTAATGGCAACCACCCTTTCCTTGCAACCTCTTGTTTGCACCTCTTCTCCCTCCATCCTCCATGCCCTCTCTAATGGCAACCACCCTTTCCTTGCAACCTCTTGTTTGCACCTCTTCTCCCTCCATCCTCCATGCCCTCTCTAATGGCAACCACCCTTTCCTTGCAACCTCTTGTTTGCACCTCTTCTCCCTCCATCCTCCATGCCCTCTCTAATGGCAACCACCCTTTCCTAGCAACCTCTTGTTTGCACCTCTTCTCCCTCCATCCTCCATGCCCTCTCTAATGGCAACCACCCTTTCCTTGCAACCTCTTGTTTGCACCTCTTCTCCCTCCATCCTCCATGCCCTCTCTAATGGCAACCACCCTTTCCTTGCAACCTCTTGTTTGCACCTCTTCTCCCTCCATCCTCCATGCCCTCTCTAATGGCAACCACCCTTTCCTTGCAATGTTTTGTTTGCACCTCTTCTCCCTCCATCCTCCGTGCCCTCTCTAATGGCAACCACCCTTTCCTTGCAACCTCTTGTTTGCACCTCTTCTCCCTCCATCCTCCATGCCCTCTCTAATGGCAACCACCCTTTCCTTGCAACCTCTTGTTTGCACCTCTTCTCCCTCCATCCTCCATGCCCTCTCTAATGGCAACCACCCTTTCCTTGCAACGTTTTGTTTGCACAGACAATATTTTCATAGTTTGGTTGTTGGTGGGAACGGATTTCTTCCAATACAGAATTAGTTAAATTGTTTCACAGATTGGTTGTTAGTTTCCCTGTGAATGCAACCAATAATTGCCAGTAATCCTTGTACTGCTGATGCCAGCACTTGTCCTGCCTTGGTTTTTCAGGACGTGAAGTTCGCGATGTCCCTGGACGTGTTTGACATGTGCACAGAGGACCTGCAGAAGAAGCTGACCCCCATGCGTGAGAAGTTCAAGGCATTGGAGGACAAGAAGACGGAGGAGGCACAGAAGGTGACCCAACATTCTACAGAGACGGTGAAAGCTCAGACCTTGCGGTAGCTTACAGAAGATGTGGTTTTACCAACTAGAGTAAACAGTGAAACAACTTGCAACTGCAGTGAATTTTCCCCTGACTCATTGAGAGTGTGACTTACAGTTGAAGGCAAAAAAGTCTCATTCACAGCAATTAAAAAAGTAAAAAACTTTTTGAAAGTTTGCAGTGCAGACACTTGGGTAGCGTGGATTTTGGCACACTCATCCACAAATTGCCACATCAAGGAATGCAAGAGTCTGCAGGTCACATCTTATCATGATATAGGAAATACTTCTGCCTGGCTTTGTAGAGCATTTACTTGAAGTTTTCAAGTTTACTTTCTGACGTCTTCCTTTTTTTTTTTTGCCTATTCCCTGCAGGGCTGCAGGTATACTATTCCTTAAATAAATCTGCCTTTTTGTTCTTTCAAGTTTACCCACTGGTCTGAAGGTATCTGGTTTAGCAGAGCTTTGTTGTTGAAACAAATGGCAAGCGAAGTGATGCATGTTTGACACATACAGAGAAACCAGGCATGAAAATGTAGGGAAGATGAATGCGTAATTTGCAATTATTTATGTGGAGAAAAAACTGAAAGGCTTCCATAAACATGCCACACGAGTGGACTCTTCCAAGGAGAGGGGTGTGGAAAGACGACCAAGCTGGTGGGTCATACAAGCTAGGAAGCAACAGCATATGACTGGCAAGTGATCTTGGTTGGTTAATTCTCAGTGAATTCGCAGTGATTCATTCATTAAAAATGACAATATAATTTGACAGTTCAGGAAAAAAAAATTTAGAATGCAGACAATAAGATGTTTTGTCCTGCCAGTTTGTGTTTCCCGCCAGCCTGGCTGACTTTCTCACACCCCTCTCCTCGGACGAGTCCACTAGTGTGGCCCGTTTATGGAAGCCTTTCCAAAGAAACTAGGTGGATGGGACCAGCTCAGTGGTACCAGTTTCTGTGTGAGGCATTATTGTCCTTTTTATTTTGGTGCTGATGTAAAAATTAACATTCTCAAGTGTAGATTGGCTCATTAGTGGGCTTTTTTTCATTCATTTTTTCATTTAGTCATAAATAAATCAATCTGTGCTTCTTTGTTTTTCTTCTGTGCATTAATTTGCCTTTAGCTGAACTCTCTCTCTCCTCCCGCTCTTCACAGGCAAAGCCCCAGGAGAAGGGAGAGGAGGCTGTGAAGAAGAAGATGAAGACCCTCCCCTACTGGTTTGAGGATGGTATGCACTTGTCTGTTTTACAGGCATTTTGAGCTTGGTAATGAAATGGGGGTTATGAAAGCTTCATAGTGCTGAACAGAACAAAACAAAGTAGATTCTCTGGGTACATGTTTGATAGTTATTTTTGAACTTGCAAAATATATATCAAAACTACTCTTTGGGGGTTCATAGGGTTTTTGTGTACTTTCTCAGTTACCTAAAGTCAGCTGCTATTGCCATGTGATATTCCCCAGTTTGGAAGATACTTAAATTGTTATGCATGGTTACTTTGGTAATGGAGGGGTCCTAATTCCCTTGAAGTGTTGAAACATTTTTCTGTTCTTGCTGTTAACTTACCAGAGAGAACATCCAGATACTTTCTACTTTTTTGTAACAACTAAAATGGCCATAATTTGTTGAGGTGTCTGAGTGCTTGGTGCAGATGTTGACAACATTTACTATAGTGAAAGAATCATGTTTTATGGGGACACAGGAGTCCTGCAAACACTTGAGTATGCCAAAGGTGGCAGCTTGACTGTTGTGCAGATATTGGCAGTACTTGATGTAGTGGAAGGTTCATGTTTTGTGGGGCATATGTGTCTTGCCAACACTGAGTATGACTAAGGTGGCTGCGTGACTGTGTTTCAGATATTGGCAGTACTTGATGTAGTGGAAGGTTCATGTTTTATGGGACACGTGTGTCTTGCCAACACTGAGTATGATTAAGGTGGCAGCATGACTGTTGTGCAGATATTGGCAGTACTTGATGTAGTGGAAGGTTCATGTTTTATGGGGCATATGTGTTTTGCCAACACTGAATATGACTAAGGTGGCTGCGGGACTGTTGTGCAGACGCTGGCTCCAACAACTGCGGCTACTATGAGCTGCAGGCTGTGCTGACCCACAAAGGTCGCTCCAGCTCCAGCGGTCACTATGTGGCCTGGGTCCGAAGGAAAGACGGTCAGTACCTAATCTCAAACCAGTTCTTCTGTACATTTGTGTTTATTCACTCTTCTCTCTTGCCTGTAGCCAGCTATCCACATATCTGCCTTCCCATGTTGGTGTGTTTGATCTCTGTATGTCGGCAAGCTTGCCTGTAGCCAGCTGTCCACATATCTGCCTTCCCATGTTGGTGTGTTTGATCTCTGTATGTCTGCAAGCTTGCCTGTAGCCAGCTGTCCACATATCTGCCTTCCCATGTTGGTGTGTTTAATCTCTGTATGTCGGCAAGCTTGACTGCCTTTGGTTCTTTGTTCCCGTCCTGTCCTGTCCTGTGATGTCCTGTCCTGTCCTGTCCTGTCCTGTCTTGTCTTGTCTTGTCTGCTCTGTCTCTGTCTGACTGTCATGCTTGTGCACGCATGTGCACAAGCGGGGATTAAACTAAAGATCATTTTTCAGTTGTTGTTTCAAAATTTGAAAATGATTTTCACATGGTTATTTCAGAGGAGTGGCTGATGTTTGATGATGACAGAGTCTCCCCAGTGACGTCAGAGGACATTCTCAAGCTCTCTGGAGGCGGTCAGTATACTTTCTCTCATCATTTGAGGTCAGCTAATCAGTCTGGTGGTGTGAATGCTCTACTGTAGACCTGGCGTTGGCAGCATATCATACCTCTCTGCTCATAAGCTGCAGCTTATGCAAGGTGATATATTCATATCACATCTCCCTGCCCTGGAGTCCCTCTGGCTTGGGCATCAGAGTGGACCCACCATGTCTCTCTACATGATTTGTACGAGGCAAAAGACCAAGGAGATCCTGACTTATACTTTATACTTTATACTTACTGTGAACTATTCTCATGATTTTCCTGCTCAGTGGCCTTACATAACCTTCTCAGGCTGATAAACATCCATCCATCCATCCATGCATCTCCATGCATCCATGCTCTGGAATGGAAAGAGATACAAAGAAAACCAGAGCATTGTTAGACAGATCTGAATCATTCACTCTAAGTTTTCATTCCAAGTGCTTTACATAGTGCAAGAAATGTTACTTTTCTGGGACAGTTGAATCCCTTTGGCAGATTTGAACTTTGTTGCTGAAACCACTGCACCCCTTTTACTTTTGTCTTTGTTTCCTCTGTATAACTGCTGTAGTCAATAGGCCCTTATGTCAGGCTGACGGCTAGAGATCCTCTGTCTCCCTTCAAATCTGTGGAAATATGGCTGGCTCTCTGGGGGAAGCTGTCTCAGTGGGCTGCTGAGACAAATTTCATCCTTTTTGCATTCCAAAAGGATGGATGGATGGATTGATGGAGTTTTATGACCTATCAGCCTTTGTAGGCAATGTAAGGCCATTAAGCACAAAAGTCACCAGAAGTTTAAAGTAAACAGAAATCAAGTCACGGGTGGCCCTAGTTATTTGCCTCTTACGAATCGCGTAGAGAGACGCAATGGGTCTATTCTGACCTTCATCCCACAGGGGGATTTCCAGAAGGATTGACGTTTCCTTGACAGCTTGTGTCCTTGTTGTATTCCTCAGCCCTGTGTTATCAGTTGTCCGAGTATTTTGCATGCATCCAGCTCTGACATCAGGATTAATTGATATGCAGCTAGCAATTAAAGTGTGTGTGTGTGTGTGTGTGCATGCATCCAGCTCTGACATCAGGATTAATTGATATGCAGCTAGCAATTAAAGTGTGTGTTTGTGTGTGTGAGTGTGTGTATTGTGTGTGTGTGCGTGTATGGTGTGTGTGCGAGTGTGTGTGTATGGTGTGTATGCGAGTGTGTGTGTATGGTATGTGCAAGTGTGTGTGTGTATGGTGTGTGCGAGTGTGTGTATGGTGTGTGCGAGTGTGTGTGTATGGTGTGTTTGATTGTGTGTGTGTGTGTGGTGTGTGTGTGTGTGTGTGTTTGTGTGTGTGTGTGTGTTGTGTGTAAATTTGGGGGGCTGGGGAGGATTTGGGCTTAGTCGTCATTTGGTGTTTTTTTAATTGTTATTTGGGTTTCTTTGTTGTTTGTGATCAGTTAATTCATAGGCATGAGGCTTGTCATTTCCGTATCCAATAATTTTAATGTAATCTTACAGGGCCAATATACTTCTTTCCTTTCCGTTCCAGGTGACTGGCACTCGGCCTATGTGCTGCTGTATGGGCCAAGGGTTCTGGAAGTGGATGAGGAAGAGGAGGGGAGACAGGCTGCTCCCGCTCCTATGGAGCAAAGCTAGGGAGAGTGAGCAGTTGCCGTATCCATCTTCTAGGCATCTTCTCCCCTCTCCTGGCCCTCATCCTGTGGTGCCAAATGGTGCCAAGCAGACCTGCACAAAGCTGCCCACTCTAGTGAAACAGAGGCATAGTCCTTGTTGACGGAGACTTGGACCACCCCCCCATTGACTTGGAAGTGGTAGATCATGCTCTGCCGCACCTTCACCTTCGCATGATTGGCTGTACATTTACATGTAAAATACATCTTCAGGTTTCTTTTGCAGCAGATGGTCATTTTGGGGGGGTTTGTCTTTTTAAATATTTTTGTTTGCAGCAAATGGCTGAGATGTGGTAGCCTGAATCATTCTGAGTTTGTTGCTCAGTGACAGTGTACAAGCATAGCATGGAATAATTTGTTGCATCTTGGAAGTTCTCTTGCCATCTCTCAAGCCATCTGTCAAGGAGTTGAAAGACTTGCTTGTTGAAAAAGAATGATGAAATTTGTTTACAGATTGTTTACATACTTTTTTGGCTTCGATTCCCCTATAATTTGACAGGGTCGTGTTTGTAGTTATCGAATTGATACAGTCTGTGATCGTTATTTTTCATATGTATTATTCCATTCAGCGAAATGGTTCACTATTGAAAGATTTGCATCATGCCAGGCATTGTGAAGACATTCAACTTGGATGTGGTACAGAAACTTAGAGGTGGTGTTGTCATTAGCAGTCCTTCATTGTTGCCATTCCATAGGTCTCTGCATGGGTATCAACTCCACACTGTCGATGAATAATCATCTTGGTTCTGGTATGAGCTGCTCTACCACAGCATGGTCTACAGAAGCGTTTATTCCCCAAAATGTCTGCTCTTGATCCCTGCTGTAAATTAGGTTTGATCGTCGATTAGAGGATGCTAGAACTCCCCTAGTCCTGCTTTCTGTGACAGAAGGCATGTATGGAAATGTCAGCAATTCAAAATTCACCCTACCCTTAGAACATCAGCCTTTAGTCTTCAGCTGCAGAGAAGTATTGTCCATTTCCTACATGTCTTTGCAAAAGTCATCAGGCTGTGGTAGATTAATTTTAAACACTTTGAGAGGGGCATCATCATTAGTGTGAAGGTCATTACATGCGAATGCATCCAAATTGTTTGCCTGCCGTCAGTATATCAGGATGTTTGTTGCCAGCAGGATGTCTGTTGCCAGCTGTTAACATGGATTCCTCAGTGATGGTGATGGAAGTATGCTTTTTTTTAAACCGCTAATAAATTTCTTGCTTTTGTAAATGGAATATCCAGTTTGTTCATGTTTGTATAATGCATGGAAGGTGTTGGTACATATCAGCCATTATAGGCTATGCAATGTCATTAATCACAATCAATGACACTAGAGTAAGTGCAAATGAAGTCATGATGTCCCTAGCTATTTACTTTTTACAAATCGTGTAGGGAGGCACAGTGCGTTTATTCTCTCCCCTAACCCACAGGATTGGAGCAGAGATACTATAGTAACTGGATCGCTGTCTGCGCAAAACGCCAAAACGCCTCTGCCAGTGCCGTCTCGTGCAGGATACCAAAGTTCTGGCAATGCTCTCTTCCGATTCAAGTCTGGGCAGGTTCCACTATCCGCACAGCAATTTGAATGTAATGCTTATTTCTTGTGCTGTGCTTTATCATCTCCAGCTGAATTCATTTGTGCAAAAACATGATGTAATTTGCGGATTGTAGAGTCAGAGGTTGAAGTTGGACTGACAATTCATTGATTATGAAGTGTGTTCTTTGACGTAGCGTCTGCTTAAAAGCACAGCGGAACCATTCCAGCTACTCTACGTCTGTAGGATTCAGAGGGTTTTGACACAACATGCCAGGAAATAACTGTGCAATTGGTTGTGGAGCCTGCACAGGCCTAAATAGAGGGTGCCGTTCCACAGAATAAAAAAACGACTATAACATGGACGGATGGATAGTGTTTTACAGCCTGTTAGCCTTTGTAGGCTATGTAAGGCTGTCGCGAATTTATCTACTTATCTGAAAACTTTTGAAGTTACGAACTATTTCCCGGAGGACGAGGTAATCGCCTCCTGGAGGGATAGCCCTGATAAGTAAACAGGGTTTACAACTAACCCGACCTCCACTCCTTGGGGGGACACCACAACAACAAGAAAACAACCCAGACTCAAATAACACAGGCCAATGAATCAGTTTGAGAAAACAAATGCAAATTTATTCAAGCTAACAAACTTCCTCTAGCGGGCTGAGACCCCTGAGGAAGGCAGGCTGAATAAAAGTGTAGCAAAAATGAAGAAATAAACAACGCAAAAGTGAATCAGGTCAGCAGGCAGAACAACACCCTTCTGCTTCCTGAAAAGATTCAGAAAAGAAACAACAACAATAGCAGCAGCAGCAGCTGCAGGGGAATAGAGAAACAAAACAAGTAATAACCCCAAAACCTTATCTCAATGAACGCCTAAGTCACCGGAGACTAGGGTTTACAATAAGGTACAAAAATCAATCTCCAAACTCCCTCTCCCTCCCACTATTCCCCGAGAAATTGAAATAAATTCAACTACACACCACCACCACAGTCCCATACACAAAGTTCACCACAAGCTTTGGTAACAACAAAACTTCAAAACTCTCCCCTCAAACAGAAACCCAAAAATACCGCAGCACAGGCAGAATGTCAACAAAACGCCTCGCTCTCCCCGCGCTCAGCGTCACACGGAGAGGCCAGGTGCACGCTAGCAAAAACCCCTCCGCATTCCTCGGCCACCCCCAAACCCCCTAAAATGGCGGCGTTTCCGGCTGAACGCCCACAGTCAGACATAACAAAGCGGCCTCACTCCGCTTCAAGCACGACCACGCAATCGCCCTTCTCGCACGGCAACTTGCACACACGCGAACAGACGTGTCACACCAACAACAGCAAAATGTGGAGAAATACACATGAAGGAAAACCCGGCTTACCGCCATATCGCTGACAGTGCGCTTTCCCCCTAGCGCACGTGACTAGCATCAACACAGCGATGAACATGTCTCAAATTCACTAAAAGAATTCCCAAGATAAACCAACCCGTTTCTCCTCTTCTCAGTCCCACCTGAAAAGAAAGGTGTTGTCCCCAAACACACCCTAACCAGTCACTGTCTTCAAACACAGTCCCCAGAAATCCCAAAGAGTTCTCAGTCAACCGACGCACGCCTGGCGTCAAACCGGTGTCCAAACAAACTTGACCCCTTCCCATGAAACAAGTCTTTTCCCCTCTTGTCCATCATGAGATTCACCCTGACTTACGAATGTCACGCTCAATTCTCCAAGTCAGCAATTTAGTTTAGAAGAAGATTCTAAGCTACGGCAGAATACCAAAGTTATCAGAGTTAGAGTGACCCATACCATTCTACAGATAATCAATTGATAAGTCACTCTCCCCTCTCGTCGCATAGTCCACCTTGCGACAATATAGCTGCGTTAATACATCGCTTCACTGCGAATGCACTCGCTAGCGTTCTTTCCCCTCACCCCTCTGCCTCTGACACAATCTTTCCTAATTGTTCAAGCCGCACCGTGCGGGCTTTTCTTCCCACTCTACCCAAAGTGGATTCCGTTAGACTTTTACTACCAGTTCCGACCTGTCTTAACGAAATAGTAGCTACCCAGCTACGAATCGAGAAAACGATACTTGCACAGCCGTTTGAACCACACGGCAGACGAAACGCTCCCGGCGTCTCAGACGACGTTCCCAGCCTCGCATCCAGACTCCTCACAGTCGATGCAGCATTCCCTCGGAGACGTCAGACCCACGAGATCCACCCACGTGGACTCGAGAAGACCGTACTGCAAGGATCCACCAAGAAGACGCAGCACCCGTGGAATTCCGAAGACACGAAGATACCAAACGGGAAACGTGGACCAAAAGACGTGTAGAGGATCAGGCGGGCAGCCCACTGCTCCCGCAAGTAGTCGATACACCGGTAGCAGATACCGCGAGACGACGACGGTACGGCGACGATGATGACGAAGATAAAGATGACAACGAAGTCGACGATGAGCCTAAAACACACAAGGTTTCGCCCCAATAGTCCAACTACCCCATTTCTTTGTGAAGCCCATTCATACAAGAATTTCAAGTTCGAGTGGCGCATTCCAACCCAGATGCCCAATTAGAAAAATGCTTCACTCGCTCCTCGCGAGTCAGATTGAACTCAACGCTTCATTACTGAGAATTTCGATCCCATATAACATTTACACATGAAATACAATTGATAAACCATTCCCACAGATTTACTTCAGACTTTTAGAGGTACAAATCCCCTATGCTCAAACGGATGACCCAATCCCCATTCAGATTACACAATCGAATACCCCACGTGGAAAAAATAATATGGCGGCGGCAATAATCACCTCAGTCCTCAGGCCGTGGTGAGATCCTCAGAAATTCCGTCTTAGCCAGCGGAAAACTCCACTTCCCTTCTCGTGTGACCAACTGCTACAGAGTTGGCACGGAGCAAATTCCACCAGAGCGACCAACTTCGCTCATGAGCTACACCGCGCAGCTCCCGGCATCAGCAACACAGAGGATGCATGCCTTCCTTCCATCCCGGCGACGGAAAAGTGTCTGTGCACTAAGACGCAATCAAGCCTCGGCGTCCCTCTCTCACGTGATTGACCGCCAATCGCTAATGAGAGATTTCCCGCCTTGGCTATCTTCTCCAATCACCCCTCGCCAAGGTACAGCGAGATACGAAACCCCCCTGCTAATGATCGGGTAGACCCCGTAGATCTCGCTCACGATAACCCCTTCCGAAGACCCCCCTCCCCCTCGGGTTCACTCCGGAGCGAAACCGTGATATTCCACTACGCGGCAGCCCCCGCCCACAGCGGCAAGCGTGCAACCGCGGACAATGGAGAAGATTTATATACAATCTATTTACAACAAGGGTGAATAAACCACATCACCCTATTGTCGCTGCCTCATCACGCGACAAAGGCCAGTAAGCACGAAAATCACTAGAACAGTTTAGAGTAAACGCTAATCAAGTCACGGTGTCCCTAGTCATTCGCCTTTTACGAATCGCGTAGGGAGACGAAGTGGGTCAATTCTTACCCCGAACCCACAGGAGGGACGACTATAACAAATTCCATGTATCAGACACATATATACATAGAAACTGACCGCCGTCAATAGCTGTATAACGCTAGACGTAGTGTTTTTAACCTGTTCTATGTATTTCACATGTTTTGAGAAACGTTTAGCAGCAGTGCCTCTGACTTACACCATCCCACTTATAATAAAAAAATCTTTTCTAATTGATAATATAATTGCCAACTGACTTCATGAAGCGTCGACTTGCTCTGTCTTTCGTGTATTATCTCGGTCATAAATGTTGCATTCACCTGATGTAGCTATAGATAGTATATTATACATAATTGTCAATTTCAATGTTCATTTCTTCTTTTCAATTACTTTTCAGTAAATGCTGTGTACTTTCCTCAATTATCTCCTCGATTAGCTGCTCCGTTCTGTAGACATCAGAAACCGGAAATGATCTTTGCCAGAACTAAGGCAGAGTGGCGCAGCCAGCACTGCGACTATATTTAGACTATACACCTAGAGGTCAGTCAGCAGTCCATTATATTTATAGTGTCTCTGGTTGGAGTACAAATAGATATCTATGCCAATCAAAACAATTAAAAAGAAGGCAAAGAAAGGCATGCAATTCCAGCAATAGACTGCTCATGATCTTTTGTACCTAGGACTTACTTGAACAAGGTAAGATTTTCTCACCTACATTTGTTCATCTGGAGCTACTTGATGCCCCCTCATCAGCTGGGCTTTCAGGGCCTGGTCTAGCAGTGCTGCCTAGTGCAACACCCAGTAGCTGAAGAGGCTGAATGGAATTGGGGGTGGGATTCTCCATACCACTAAATGCATGTGTGGTGTTAACCTCTTCTCTGCCGTATAGAGTACATGCCATAAGCCGGGAACGGCTTTTGTGTTTTACTGTTCCTATCTTTGTTCATAGTATTTTTGTTTTCCAGAGAACTGCTTTGAAATTTTGCACAGGATCATTGAAAAGTTCATTCAGCACTTTCAGTGCTGACAAACGAGCTTTATAGCTTCTCTCAGAAGCCATTTCATGATCAAATTAACCCATTGCTTACGCAGCGCAAGCACGTGTTGCGATGACGCCAACACCCTTTGGCTACGTAGCGCAAGTACGTGTTGCGGTCGCCGTAATGAATTTTTCCTATCTCCGTTTCTGTTTCAAGGGAAGTAAATCGTACAGCTCTTTGTTCTCTATCCAATGTGTGTTCGCTGGAGTTACCTTTTCTTTAGTATAGTCCCCATGAGAAAGCTAGATGTAGTAGAAGCTACGCTCACCCTACGTCGTGTTTATGCGCTTGTCAACATGTTGTCGAAGAAGATCGAGCGGTGATGAAAATGACGAAGTATTAGAAGTGTGGATGGAAGAAGGGTCTGATACTGAAGATCTAGGTTCATATTGGACTTCTGAAGAAGATCTTGATGATTCTGATGCGGAAATAGTCCCGGTCAACGAGAATGAAGCGGTGGCTGACAGCGAAGACGAATCGATTTCGTGGCTGAAAGCAAAGACGAATTGACTTTGTCGCCGTCGCGTCAGAAAGAGAGGAAGAGATAGAAACGGTTTTTACAGCAGACACAGACATCGATTCGGATGCAGAGGATGCCGAAAACCTTCTCTACTCCTCCAATGAACTGTACCACACAAAAGATGACTATGCCAAGTAGGGCGCTTTCTTTCTCTCAGAAGGCCATTCTGAGATTTTCTTCTATTCAGACAGAGACAGATTGCAGTGAGTAAGTGTATATTTTCTGATTTCACCTCTCTGACTTGCTAAAAAAAATCATTTTCAAGCATTTTTGACTCACATGCGAAGCAAAAGTGAGTCTATGTACTGAGCCGTTTCGTCCGTCCGTCCGTCCGGGCGTCCGGGCGTCCGTCCGTCCGGGCGTAAAAAACTTAAACGTTGGATTTTTCTCGGAGACTATTAAGTCTATCAACACCAAATGTGGCATGATGGTGTATGATGACAAGGCCTCAAAAAACATACATAGTGACTTGACCTTGCTTCAAGGTCAAGGTCACAGGAGCCATAAATGTGGTCTCAAAAACAGTCATTTTTCACATTTTCCCAATTTTCTCCCACGTTATTGAGAATGGCGACCTTAGCTACAAGTGGTATATAGATCAAAGCAAGCCCTATCTTTTGATACCAGTTTGGTTGACCTTGCTTCAAGGTCAAGGTCACAGGAGCTCTTCAAAGTTGGATTGTATACATATTTTGAAGTGACCTTGACCCTGAACTATGGAAGATAACTGTTTCAAACTTAATAATTATGTGGGGCACATGTTATACTTTCATCATGAGACACATTTGTTCACATATCATCAAGGTCAAGGTCACTTTGACCCTTATGAAATGTGACCAAAATGGGGTAGTGAACCTCCTTACTTCTACACTAAAAGCAAAGACTATTCATACAAAGACCGGTCATAACGAGCTGTTGCTATATGGAGTTACAAGACGCTGGGAAACGCAGCGCCCCCAAGCGGAAGGTAACATGGGTGAATCAATGGAAGTACTGACAACGCTTACCGACAAGTAAAATTGCTTGTTTCTCGACGCGTTTCTGATGCGTTCCGATCATGTTTGTGAATACATTCACTGTGTAATGTGTAACAAAATGATTTGCTGCAATAATGGGGGTGTTTTGGCTTTCTTTTTTGTAGCAGGCGTTGGGAAATCGAACGCGCACATAGGGTATCATAGGCCTATTGAATCTACATGGTGTTGATGGAACGATCTAATTTTCATTATTATCGAAGAATGCAAGCTTGTTTATCAACGTATACACCCCTGTGGAATATCTTTAGGAAATGCAAACCAATACATACCTGTCAAGAAGGTGATTTGCGGCCAGAAAGTCATTCGATCAAGTGAATTAAGTTGCCGCTTCGCCTTCGGCAAAGATTATAGATACGATCAACTATATAATCTTTAGTGAGGCCACAGCATAAGCATTGGAACAACTGTCGTGGTAGAACCCCTTTTCGAGCAGCTCTGTTTTCATTTTGAGCATATTTGCCTTGTCATACGATCGCCGTATGTCCACAAAAACCCCATAAACCCTCGGTCTTGAGACTTCGACTCATCACGATCTTCGCTTACGACTTACACTGCATCCAGGTCAAAGTCGCGCACCCCTTTCGAAGCGTTCACAGATCTGACGTTCCGACGGAACGTCTCACAGTAAAATTGTTGTTTCATTCCGCTTGCCAACCATCTGCACTCATTATCCTCATCATAACTTCGCTCTAAAACTTTGTTTCCGAACGTCCGCTGCATGTGTTGAATGGGGGAAAGAAAGATGTTGTTAGAGTTATCTTTCCTTTCCCCTCCCAGTCGTGACTTGATTATATCTCGCTCGTATTAGTACCAGTGGTTTTGTGAAAAGGCCTTAGTCTCCAAATGCTGATAGGCCGTAAAACTTCATTAATTCATTCATTCATTCACCATCCATCCATCATCTCCACTTATTGAGCATCCCCCTCGTTCCCCCTATACCGTGCGGATAAGACCTAACATGAGATACTGCGCGAAAGACCTCTGTCTGTCTGTCTGTCTGTCTGTCTCTCTCTCTCTCTCTCTCTGCAGTGCACTTGAACAAGATTAAATCACTGTACAGACGTCGATAAACAAGCAATATTTACATGTCGCTAAGCGGTGTGATTACTTCCCTTGATTCACCCAAGTAACCTTCCGGTTGGGGGCGCAACGTGTCTCGATCCTCACAGCTTTGAGCTAATGAGCTATCTTTGTGTAACTATATAATCTTTGCTAAAAGTGACAATATCTCATGGTAGAAAGTGCCAATAAGCACCATTGTGCTTCCTAAGTCTTGAATTAACAGCTTTGTGTTGCATGACCTTGGATGACCTTGACCTTGGGTCAAGGTCACATGTATTTTGGTAGGAAAAATGTGTAAAGCATTTCTTTGTGTATGATGTCATTGGTAGGTTTAGTTGTTTGACCTTGACCTTGAAGGTCACCTGAAGGTCAAGGTCATATAAAGGTCAAGGTCAAGCATGCGAGTTGTATGGGCTTTGCCCTTCTTGTTTTATCCTGTAGTCAATCATTCATCAATATAGTTTGATGTGGAAATACTGATTTCAGAACTGTTGTGCAAAATCTATCTCTTGACTATTAGTACAATACATTAGGTGTAAAAAAAAAAGAAAATCAAAATTGCATGTACCTGGTGTTAAAAAAAAAATCCCCAATTTTCTTACTGCATATTGTAACTCAGACCTGTTTACCCCAAATTTTGCCTCAGCGTACTCACTGGTTCAGATATGCGTATTTTTCAAAAACTGCGTATTTTTTGCGCGGACCGACATTTCAAAAATGCAGCTTTTGGTTTGCACAATGATACTCTGCAGTCAGTCAACGACACCAAAAAAAAATTTGAAGTGGCAATGCAAGTGAAGAGTTAACTGCCCCTTGACCACACACACACTCGATCTGCCTTATGGTGGCCGCCACCCCGCCTGACGTACTGACTTTGCCTGTCCGGGGAGTTTCACCGACATTACTGTTACACTGTTCATGTTCGCAACTAGAGCATCACACACACAGTAGGCCTATTCAAACGTATCCAAGCGGCTAAACAATCAAAATCGCAATTCAACTGCGCAAATTAATCTTCTCTGAAAAAACGGTGATGCTACCGAAACGCATTCAATCAAAAGTTTGAGCAGCAGTCGAAATTGTGAATTTGTTAGAATCCTGCCGCACCCCCCCCCCCCTCCTCTACCCCCACGTACATCTTGACATCTGTGTAAATATTTGTATAGTATATTGTCAGTCTGACTGTGTACATCTGAATGCATGTGTTTGACTATGACTGGATGACTAAATGTATAGACTGTGTTGTATGTTTATTTTTGTATGTGTATGTATATATATGTTACGCGCTTAGAACCTCGGGAAAGGCGCTTTATAAGTATAATAAATTATTATTATTATTATTATTATTATTATTATTATTATTATTATAAGGCAAAAGGAACGCTAGAAAGGGTTCTGTCAAAGAGTTCTGGGAGCACAGGGCAGCCGTCGTGCTGCAGATAACCGAATAAATAAACACGAACAATGTGGAGCAATCACACTGTGAAAAGTGCGGTGGTCACTGGCCCTAGGCCTGTGGAACCCGCAGTCACTCTCCGCAGTCATCTCCCGACCTGGATGAGGCAAGGACACAGAAGGCATTGTTTTACCTAAACCCGGACATGTTACTTTTTGTCACGTTTGTGTCCAACATCAGCGTCGGGCCCTGGAGTTAGGTCGCAGGGACCACCCGTTGAGGGTCAAACGTGGGATGGAGTTATGATATTGATATATCCAACCACGCAGCTGGGTATATAAACCGTACGAGGCCGTACAGCTACCCTACCCAAAAATTTCGGTAGCCGTACCTCACGGCTACGGAACCTCTTCCAAGAAAATGTGCTTACCGTATATCCTCCAGGAACTTGAAGTGATCAAGCCTATGATTTTCAGTATAGTGCAGGTTGGATAAAACAACCAAGAAATACACACACACACACACACACACACAGAGACACACACAAATACACACACACACACACAAACACGCACACACATAGAGGGAAAGTGTGAGAGAAAGACAGAAAGAGAGAGAGAGAGAGAGAGAGAGAGAGAAAGAGAAACAGACAGACATAGACAGAGAAGAGAGGCAGACAGAGAGAGAGAGAGAGACACTCAGACTTCAACGGAAACAGGGCCTGTATCCAGAACGGCGAGTTATTTTAACCCCGATTTATCTCTAAACAGACGATTCCAACTGTCTGTTCCGCTCTCCCTTGGCTGGAACACCGTTCTGGATATGGGCCACGCGTGCCAGACGTGGACTTTATCGCGCGAAATTGCACATTTAGGAATACGCAAAAGCTGCATTTTTTTTCCGCGTATTTTTTCAGAGGCATGCGTAATTTTCGTATTCCATTTTTTCTTGCGTATTAATACGCAAAATTCGTACTGGTACCCAGGTCTGGTAACTATCCAGCACTTCAGCTAGAAAGTGCAAATGATTTTCTTTCTTGTGGTACCAAATATTAAACAGTTATTCCAAATTTGGACTTTGTACGATTTTTTGAAACTTAAAAAAAAACACTGCATACAGAGGTAAATTTCCTAATGCTATCCTTGCGTAAGCAATGAGTTAATCAAAATTGCAAGAAAAATACTTCAAATCCATTTAAGGGGGGACACGGCCTGCAGAATTTCATGAAAAATTTTCAGAAATTGAGTTTCGTGTTAAGCGCGGATTTGGAATCTACAACATCTCCGCTACACGTGTGTGCGATCGATTTTGCTGGCTTAGGTTTCAAAGTATTTTAAACCAATTTGTTTTGTAAGGTACCCACCGCTAGATTAAAAACAAGAAGGGCAAAGCCCATACGACTCACATGCTTGACCTTGACCTTTACATGACCTTGACCTTTACATGACCTTGACCTACGTGTGACATTCAAGGTCAAGGTCAAACAACTAAACCTAGCAATGACGTCATACACTAGTTAAGAACTGCTTTACACATTTTTCCTACCAAAATACATGTGACCTTGACCCAAGGTCAAGGTCATCCAAGGTCATGCAATACAAAGCTGTTAATTCAAGACATAGGAAGCACAATGGTGCTTATTGGCACTTTCTACCATGAGATATGGTCACTTTTAGTGGTTCACTACCCCATTTTGGTCACATTTCATAAGGGTCAAAGTGACCTTGACCTTGATGATATGTGACCAAATGTGTCTCATGATGAAAGTATAACATGTGTACTACAATGTTATGAAGTTTGGAAGAGTTATCTTCCATTGTTCAGGGTCAAGGTCACTTCAAAATATGTATACAATCAAACTTTGAAGAGTTCCTGTGACCTTGACCTTGAAGCAAGGTCAAGTCACTGTGTACGTTTTTGTACGCCTTGTCATCCTACACATTCATGCCAAATTGGGTGTTGATAGACTTAATAGTCTCCAAGAAAAATCCAACGTTAAAGTTTTTTACGGATTAAAGGACGCCCTGACGCCCGGTCTGCCCAGACGCCAGGACGGACGCCTGGACGCCCAGACGGACGACACGGGTGACCTAGTATGAAAGTATAACATGTGTACTACAATGTTATGAAGTTTGGAAAAGTTATCTTTCATAGTTCAGGGTCAAGGTCACTTCAAAATATGTATACAATCCAACTTTAAAGAGCTCCTGTGACCTTGACCTTGAAACAAGGTCAATCAAACTGGTATCAAAAGATAGGGATTACTTTGCCCTATACACCATATATAGGTCAGGTATCCAATCTCAAAAACTTCAGAGAAAATTGGGAAAATGTGAAAAATGTCTGTTTTTTAGACAACATTTACGGGCCCTGCGACCTTGACCTTGAAGCAAGGTCAAGTCACTATGTATGTTTTTTGAGGCCTTGTCATCATACACCATCATGCCAAATTGGGTGTTGATAGACTTAATAGTCTCCGAGAAAAATCCAACGTTAAAGTTTTTCACGGACGCCCGGACGGACGACACTGGTGAGTACATAGACTCACTTTTGCTTCGCATGTGAGTCAAAAAGTACTAACCAGGAAGCCAAAATGCACAGATTTGAAAGCTTAGTTTCAGCATCTTCCTTCCAAAGAACGCCACATGTTTGGTATCGCATCGAAGCTTCATTTCCCGGCTTTACGTTGCAACTGTTTCCGGTACCGAAGAATAATTACCGAAGGCACACGAAGTACAAATCGGATGCCAGTGCAAACCAATGGAAAGCTTCGAAATAGCGGCCTGTCTCTCAGCTAGGCTCTGATTGGCCGCTTGTGTGCGTGATCACAGCGTGATCAGGCGGAAGTGGCTGGCGGAAACGGCCGAACCTTACTTCGACTGGCGGAAGTGGTAGGCGGAAACGGCCGAACCGTACTTCGGCTGTTTCCGGCCTGAACGTCAGCCGCCAAAGCAAACATCGGTTCTTTCCGAAGTGCGCTTACAGCGCGCGAAAGCATAGCTGCCAACCTTCCAAAGTTAAAAAGAGTAACATGTGGGGGGTGGGTCCGGGAGGGGGGTACGCCCCCCTCCCGAATAGCGGGGGTCAGGGGGCGCAGCCCCCTGAAGCTGAAGCCTTTTTTGCAATCTGAAAGGCACATTTCTCATCTCCTGAAAGGAAAACTTATAATAATAATAATAATAATAATAATAATAATAATAATAATATTAATAACAAGAAGAAGACGAAGAAGAAGAACAAGAAGAAGAACAAGAAGAAAAAGAAGAAAGCCCATTATATTACAAAGCATTAATTATTTTATATAGATTACTATACACAATACACAAAAGATCAGCTTTTAGCTTACCCAAACTGCTTCATTCTTTTGAGTGGTGTTGAATGAACATTGATGCACAGCCCTTCGAAACGCTGAACATTCTCAGTTATACAGGAGTCTATAGCTACACCTTACATTCTTAGAGCCCATTCCATCAACTTCACCCTTCTGCATAATGGACAGTCAAGTTTCATGAATAATACATGATGGACACAGAACGGCCCATGGAAACTTTTCCTTGTAAGCCGCAATGTATCGTTGAAATCGTTTCGGCTTCGCATTATTTTTCTCTGCGCTAGTCGAACTCGACGCCATGTTGACTGCAGCCGCTATGCGCATGCGCGAAATTCGCAGAAGAGCTCCCTTCCCGATTCCAGCCAGTAGGCTAGGCCTAGTGCGTTCAAAGGTGGTCAGCTAGGCGCGGAAAACGAGAGCACAAAAACTTCACTCGATAGACTAGCGCAACATGTTGAAAGCCAAAGTTGCTTCGTTTAAAATTTCGGTTTTTTTGTTTTTTTGTGAAATCGGAAACCGTATTTTTTTTAGAAAACAACGAAAACGACGACAGATATTAAAAAAAACGATTTTTTACGGTTTTTCCGTAACAGTTGGCAGCTATGCGAAAGTTCGCGCTATCTCGATCGAGACAATTCCACGGAAGATGCAGAAATGGACGGAAAAAGCAAGCCCAGAAAAGAAATTAAGTCGTGTCAACAGCCTCTGGAGGTTGTGATACAACAGCGATCGCGTTCTCATCTACAGACACGGCACTGAACGAAGCTGTTATCACGGCGGAAGTTGCCGTGATTACGCGATTCTTACAGAAAACGGGAATGTTTTGCTACAGGTGATGCTTTTCACCTAATTATCCTGATATTTTGAATTAAGATAATAAGTTGAAAGTTTGCTACAATGATAACAAATAAACGACACATTCAATGAGTTATGTTATTAAATTGTATCTGTTATGGTTCAGTTGTAGTTAACGTTTAATCTTTCTCAAACTTTAAAGTCAATTTTCTCATAATGTGGTTTTTATTTCTACGGTAGTGATTTTCTCCCCAAAAATAAAGTCACTTAGGATTGAGATAGCTTTCTGAAATTGTGTGTGTATATTTATGAATAAATATTGCATTCAATAAGACCAATCAGAAAGGTGTAGCTGAATTTGCTTAATTTTTGTAAAAATTTAATTATGTTATGCCCGGAGCACATTTTTTGGTTACTTGTTCTAAATTTCACTAAAATTATTTAGAAGTGTTAGTAATCCACTTATTATATCTTATTGAATAATATAGACCTTCTTCTTTGTTTACAATCATTGTTGATCATAAAAAGGTTATTAATTAAAATTTCACGGAGGGGAGAAAATTGGTATGTTTATTTTTCAGTTATTTTGCTATAACACAAGAACAACTAAGTCTTCAGCAATAAAATTTTGCTT
This sequence comes from Theodoxus fluviatilis, assembly GCA_034096865.1. Classification (NCBI taxonomy): domain Eukaryota; kingdom Metazoa; phylum Mollusca; class Gastropoda; order Cycloneritida; family Neritidae; genus Theodoxus; species Theodoxus fluviatilis. The sequence continues at coordinate 186,509 of JAWQFJ010001596.1, forward strand.
AAATATACCTTCCAGTGTGTTTGTATTCTGTATAAAATTTCATTAGTATAGCTTTCATATTTGCTGAGTTATGATTTATTTTCTATTAATCCGTTTTTGTACGCCATGTCCCCCCTTAAATCGATCAAACTCTGCGAGATCGCCGAGGAAGTCCTAAGGGACGTAACTCTAACAGCTATAGACACTGGTTCAAATTAATGAGCGGGACATATAAGGGCACCTTACACGACAGGAAAGGTGGCCAATCCTCCTTAGCAGTCTGTCATGTGGTCCATGTGTCAGGACACGCTATGCCTCATGAGGGTGATGGGGGCATGTTACAAACCCATGACACCCAGACAGCTCCAACTAGAGATGACGGCTGCAGGGGATGGCATCCCTCTTGGCACAATATGCTGTATTTTGTGCACTTATCTTTCATTCCACCTAGAATGCAGGGACTGCCATCTGTCTTCTCATTCTGCCTGCTCACAAAGCAAATTAGCTGAACTGCAAAAGCATACTGGCACTTCTAGTTATTTGAAATCTTCTCCAAGAAAAAACCAAACCAGTGGGGTTCAGTACTTTTTTTCTTTATTCAGCCCCAGCATTTAGAACTTGGAGAATTTCTTCTTCGATCCGGAAGCCTTGGTCACCTTCAGGACATTGAAGCGCACAGTCTTGCTAAGAGGCCGGCATTCGCCCACTGTCACCACATCCCCAATCTTCACGTCTCTGCAAGCACAGAAAAGAAACCAGTCATCAGTCCTACATCTCATTAAAGCCATACACAATTCACCTACAAACTCGTCTCCAAATCTGGACAGTCAGTAATGACACGCTTTCAGGCATAAGTCTGCTTGAATTCAAACCAAACATGTCCCCTCTTGAAAAAACCAATGGTCTCAATTTCCAGTTATGAAAAATTAGGTTCTGTTGCCCTGGTCTGAAGCGGCACTTTTGACTCAGCTTTGGATAACAGACAATCACCAACTATCGGGCATAAGCATGTCATCATCAACAGAAGCAGCCACAAGCAGAAAGCCAAGGCAAACAAGCTCCATTTCAGAAAGCACCCCCAGCAAAAAGCACTGCAGCATAGGCATCTATGGCTAAGTTTTCCGTAACAACCAGAAGCAAATTGGTCTTTCAAATAAAGATAAGCAAAGCAAAATGGTTTACACAATGCCTCCCAGTGAAGATCAGTTTTATTAACCCATAGATCATCATGACCAAAATGAGGTGACAATGATAGCTTCCTGTGACTAACTGAATGGCCAATGGATGCAAAACAAGCAAGCAGTTCCCATGACATAGGACAAACCACTTGCATGTATAACACAGCGGATGAACACATGCCTCAACACTTCCAAAGGAACACAGATTTGCACTGCAAGCCATATGGAGAAGCAAAAGCTGACCACCCATGAACTGTCAAGTTCCTCTAAAACAAATCCAAATGAACTTCTCACAAATATCTTTATCTTCATTTCACACATATTATGCTCAAGTTGTGATCCATAGAGCTGGTACATTTGAAATCAAAGACAAATATATAATTCACACCCTCTTTCTATTCACCTTTTAAGCATGTTCCACTATCTGTACTGAATTACCACACAAACTAGAAAGAAGGCAAAGAGAAGAAAAGACAATGGGAGCAATCATTTTCTCACCTGAAGCAGGGGCTGAGATGGACAGACATGTTCTTGTGGCGCTTCTCAAACCGGTTGTACTTGCGCACATAGTGGAGGTACTCGCGGCGGATGACGATGGTCCTCTGCATCTTGACCTTGAGCACCACACCAGATAGGATGCGGCCCCGGATGCTGACGTTGCCAGTGAAGGGGCACTTCCTGTCGATGTAGTGACCATCAATGGCCTGCAAATGAAAAAATCTCCATAAATTGCCATCACGCTGTAACAAGCGAAAGGCTGAACAGAAAGAGAAACAAGAAGGGCAAAGCCCATACGACTCACATGCTTGATCTTGACCTTTACATGACCTTGACCTTTACATGACCTTGACCTTTACATGACCTTGACCTTTACATGACCTTGACCTTCAGGTGTCCTTCAAGGTCAAACAACTAAACCTAGCAATGACATCATACACTAAGAACTGCTTTACACATTTTCCTACCAAAATACATGTGACCTTGACCCAAGGTCAAGGTCATCCAAGGTCATGCAACACAAAGCTGTTAATTCAAGACATAGGAAGCACAATGGTGCTTATTGGCACTTTCTACCATGAGATATGGTCACTTTTAGTGGTTCACTACCCCATTTTGGTCACATTTCATAAGGGTCAAAGTGACCTTGCCCTTGATGATATGTGACCAAATGTGTCTCATGATGAAAGTATAACATGTGTACTACAATGTTATGAAGTTTGGAAGAGTTATCTTCCATAGTTCAGGGTCAAGGTCACTTCAAAATATGTATACAATCCAACTTTAAAGAGCTCCTGTGACCTTGACCTTGAAGCAAGGTCAATCAAACTGGTATCAAAAGATAGGGATTACTTTGCCCTATACACCATATATAGGTCAGGTATCCAATCTCAAAAACGTCAGAGAAAATTGGGAAAATGTGAAAAATGGCTGTTTTTTAGACAACATTTATGGCCCCTGCGACCTTGACCTTGAAGCAAGGTCAAGTCACTGTGTATGTTTTTTGAGGCCTTGTCATCATACACCATCATGCCAAATTGGGTGTTGATAGACTTAATAGTCTCCGAGAAAAATCCAACGTTAAAGTTTTTCACGGACGCCCGGACGCCCGGACGGACGACACGGGTGAGTACATAGACTCACTTTTGCTTCGCATGTGAGTCAAAAAAGGCAATCAAGGCTGTAACTCGCCTGCAAAAAACACAAGGTATGTTCACAATCACTCCATTCCATTCCCACATAAGCACAAAGGATGACTGGCCATTTAGACAGGCAGCTGGACTGGAGATCCAGGTGTGGCCCATCCACCCAAGATTGTCAAGACAGGGCAGAAACACTCGACATTGGGGGCTTTTCCTCTGATCATCAGGTGTCCCATGTCTGTGGAAGTTTCTTGTCCTCAATGTAACTAAAACAATGTTTCTGGCTACAAGCCTATGACAGCATGGGAAATAAGCAATGCTGAATGGCTAGATGACATTCAGCACACCACACATGCCAAGCAGTAATGAGAGATCAATCAGCAATGTTCTACATCACTTGGCTTTCTTCACTTCTTTGCTCTCATGACATTAGTCACTACTGTGCTGCACTTCCCATTGAACTGCTCAGAGTAGGTAAGGAAACCTCCATTGCCAAGTCAGAAGACCATCGTGATTTGTATCATCATGCACAGTTCAATGGGACATCAGCAACGGCATTTTGAATCTATAAACATAAAGAAAGTGTGACATTGCCAACACAAATTGTTTTCAATTCCTTGGCAGATGGTTTAAGAGAATATGAACACAAACTTTTGGGACACATTTACATCAAAACAAACATTCAACTGAAGAGGTCAAACACTGAACCTGACCCCCGCATCCCACCCCCCAACCCCTCCATGCTTTTTCTAGCACACAACACACATTTTTCTCAGATCTTGGAGATGAAACTGTATTCCCAAGCCCATGTATTTCCAAACAAGAGACTGAATTGTAGTACTGTCCAAAACACCATATCAGTAAAGATAACTCCACCACAACCACACTCAATCAATGAGCAAGTTTCACTTGTTCCTATGGGATACTTTAACTCATAGGAGTTGTATCGCGAAATATCTCGCGGTGAGCATCCTCCCGCCAGAATAGCATCACGAGATATCTCGCGACACTCTTGCAAAATTCTCCCCTTCCCTATAATGGTCTAAGGGAGGTAAATCTTGTTAGCCTATATAGCTAAAGGAATTTGCAAGAAGATTTACTTCCCTTTAGAATATATTTTCGACTGATGATTGGAAATTGTAACCTTTGTGCATGTGGTGTGTATGTTGACAAAAAGGCGGGAAAGCATACTCCAAAACGTTTGATCTTCCAATTCTATGAACAAATACTTTGATTTGGTTGATTGCTAGCCTCCATCTGCTTGTATTTGTCTGTACTAAATGTTTATACACATTTGTATTACTTGGATATTGACATTTAACGTTTCTCATTTACTAGGCGCGTGTACGCTTCCCATAACAGTTAGTAAACGGATTTTTTCTCTACTTTTTCATTTTTGTGCATGTACACACTCAATTCTATGGTGTGTAATTCGTAATTAGCATTTTTAATCCCTTATATCATTCTTTGAATGTAAAGAGTAAAAAACAAGCTTTCATTTGATTTATAATTTGTATTGTTATCTTATGCCTTTGTATCTTTATTATATTTTTGAAAATGCATGAAAAACTTACGATCCCGGAGAACGATCACAATATTTAGCCACGACTCCAGTGAGATAACCCCTTCCCTGCTTCGCCTGAAACTATCTCAGGCCTCAACTGCTCCTGCTGTGCTATGTCCCGAGACAGTCTCGGGTCTTGATTGCAAGGGAGGAAACTAAATACTTTGAACCAGTGTCTGTAGCTGTTAGAGTTACGCCCCTTCGGGCTTTCTCGGCATTCTCACCGGGTTTGTTCGACATAAATGGATTTGAAGTATTTTTCTTGCAATTTTGATTGATTTGATCATGAAGTGGCTTATAAAGCTTGTTTGTCAGCACTGGAAGTGCTGAATGAACTTTTCAATGATCCTGACAGCGGTGAGGAGGATTTTTATGAATGAGTTTGATTATTAATGTCTTCTGTGTCCTTGTGCAAAATTTCAAAGCAGTTTTCTGGAAAACAAAAATACTATGACTGAACAAAGACAGGAACAGTGAAACGCAAAAACCGTTCCCGGCATATGGTGTGTACTGTATACGGCAGTGAAGAGGTTAAGTATCTTTACCAGAGCAAACAAGCCTTTGTACCCTAAGCAGTACTTGAGTTGACCAGTCTTCAATGAACATCAAATGCTGGCTGCATTAGACTGAATCAGAAACCTGAGATCAGACGAGGGAAAGTTAGGGAGTCTTCATAGACTGTCTCCAGATCATTCATTGTCATCATGTACAGGTTTCTAATTTTTCTGTGTAAATATCAACAAGACTGCAATGAACTTGAGCATACAGATACACCAGGGATCATTCACACAAGAAAGAAAAGGAAATGATAGAGGGATACAAATAGTCTTGTTTAGTCCAATAAGTTAAAATATGTGTACCTACAAATATGCCTAACATCATCCAACCATCAAGAACAACAGTGGCAACATCTATGCACCCATCCAGTTATTGAAATCCAAGCATACATGCACAAACTGGTAAACATACACATGCCATACCCCACACATACAGGCGCATAAATATATGAATGTATGCACATAAACTTCACCTCTGTGAGCACACATGCACACGCATACATCCACATGCACAAACACACACAAACACACACACACCTCATGACATTAGTCACTACTGTGCTGCACTTCCCACTGAACTGCTCAGAGTAGGTAAGGAATTCTCCATTGCCAAGTCAGAAGACCATCGTGATTTGTATCATCATGCACAGTTCAATGGGACATCAGCAGCTGCATTTTGAATATATAAACATAAAGAAAGTGTGACATTGCCAACACAAATTGTTTTCAATTCCTTGGCAGATGGTTTAAGAGAATATGAACACAAACATTTTGGACATATTTACATCAAACATTCAACTGAAGAGGTCAAACACTGAACCTGACCCCTGCATCCCACCGCCCAACCCCTCCATGCTTTTTCTAGCACACAACAAATTTCTCAGACCTCAGAGCTGAAGCTGTTTTCCCCAGCCCATGTATTTCCAAACAAGCGACTGCATTGTAGGACTGTCCGAAACACCACATCGGTAAAGTTAACTCCACCACAACCACACTCAATCAATGAGCAAGTTTCACTTGTTCCTATGGGATACTTCTAGTATCTTTACCAGAGCAAACAAGCTTTTGTACCCTAAGCACTACTTGAGTTGACCAGTCTTCACTGAACATCAAATGCTGGCTATCTTTGCATTAGACTGAATCAGAAACCTGAAATCAGACAAGGAAGTCTTCATAGACTGTCTCCAGATCATTCATTGTCATCATGTACAGGTATCTAATTTTTCTGTGTAAATATCAACAAGACTGCAATGAACTTTCAGAGCACACAGATACACCAGAGATCATTCACACAAGAAAGAACAAGAAGGGCAAAGCCCATACGACTCACATGCTTGACCTTGACCTTTATATGACCTTGACCTTCAAGGTCAAGGTCAAACAACTAAACCTACCAATGACATCATACACTAAGAAATGCTTTACACATTTTTCCTACCAAAATACATGTGACCTTGACCCAAGGTCAAGGTCATCCAAGGTCATGCAACACAAAGCTGTTAATTCAAGACATAGGAAGCACAATGGTGCTTATTGGCGCTTTCTACCATGAGATATAGTCACTTTTAGTGGTTCACTACCCCATTTTGGTCACATTTCATAAGGGTCAAAGTGACCTTGACCTTGATGATATGTGAACAAATGTATCTCATGATGAAAGTATAACATGTGCCCCACATAATTATTAAGTTTCAAACAGTTATCTTCATAGTTCAGGGTCAAGGTCACTTCAAAATATGTATACAATCCAACTTTGAAGAGCTCCTGTGACCTTGACCTTGAAGCAAGGTCAACCAAACTGGTATCAAGATAGGGCTTGCTTTGACCTATATACCACTTGTAGCTAAGGTCGCCATTCTCAATAACGTCAGAGAAAATTGGGAAAATGTGAAAAATGACTGTTTTTGAGACCACATTTATGGCTCCTGTGACCTTGACCTTGAAGCAAGGTCAAGTCACTATGTATGTTTTTTGAGGCCTTGTCATCATACACCATCATGCCACATTTGGTGTTGATAGACTTAATAGTCTCCGAGAAAAATCCAACGTTTAAGTTTTTTACGCCCGGACGGACGCCCGGACGGACGCCCGACACGGCTGAGTACATAGACTCACTTTTGCTTCGCATGTGAGTCAAAAAGGAAATGATAGAGGGATACAAATAGTCTTGTTTAGACCAATAAGTTAAAGTATGTGTACCTACAAGTACGCCTAACATCATCCAACCATCAAGAACAACAGCGGCAACATCTATGCACACATCAAGTTATTGAAATCCAAGCATACATGCACAAACTGGTAAACATACACATGCCATAAACCACACATACAGGCACCTGAACATATGAATGTATGCACATAAACTGCACCTCTGCGAGCACACACGCACACATACGCATACATGCACATGCACAAACACACACACACACACACCTCATGGCATTAGTCACTACTGTGCTGCACTTCCCACTGAACTGCTCAGAGTAGGTAAGGAATTCTCCATTGCCAAGTCAGAAGACCATCGTGATTTGTATCATCATGCACAGTTCAATGGGACATCAGCAGCTGCATTTTGAATCTATAAACATAAAGAAAGTGTGACAATGCCAACACAAATACTTTCCAACTCCTTGGCAAATAGTTTAAGAGAATATGAACACAAACTTTTTGGACACATTTGCATCAAACAAACATTCAACTGAAGAGGCCAAACACTGAACCTGACCCCTGCATCCCACCCCCCAACACCTCCATGCTTTTTCTAGCACACAACACAAATTTGTTTCAGACCTCAGAGCTGAAGCTGTATTCCCCAGCCCATGTATTTCCAAACAAGCGACTGCATTGTAGGACTGTCCAAAACACCATATCGGTAAAGTTAACTCCACCACAACCACACTCAATCAATGAGCAAGTTTCACTTGTTCCTATGGGATACTTTTAGTATCTTTACCAGAGCAAACAAGCCTTTGTACCCTAAGCACTACTTGAGTTGACCAGACTTCACTGAACATCAAATGCTGGCTATCTTTGCATTAGACTGAATCAGAAACCTGAGATCAGACGAGGGAAAGTTAGAGAGTCTTCATAGACTGTCTCCAGATCATTCAATGATTCATTGTCATCATGTACAGGTTTCTACTTTTTCTGTGTAAATATCAACTCAGACTGCAATGAACTCGAGCATACAGATATACCAGGGATCATTCACATGGAAAAGAAATCTTGTTAGTCCAATAAGTAAATTTTTTCTCTCAATGTTTACCTAAAAGTATACCCAACATCATCCAACCATCATGAACAACAGTGGCAACATCTATGCACACATCCAGTTATTTAAATCCAAGCATACATGCATAAACTGGTAAACATACAAACACATGCCATACCCCACACATTCAGGCACATGAACACATGCACATAAACTGGATCTCTGCAAGGACCCATGTACACACACACACACACACACACACACACACACACACACACACACACATGTTCATTGCTCAAAGACCAGGGAGTTCAATAGATCAAAGTGCCATTTCTACCACCAGGGGTTGGAAAAAGCAAAGAAAGTGTTTGTTTTGACACCCATGTCTAACAAATCTAGTCAGGTGCATGGTTTGTTGGGAAAAAGGCCTAACACAAGGGCATGAAATCTGAAGGCAGCATCAGTGTAGGTAAGGAAAGGTCTCCATGGAGTGTCAGTAGACCATCGTGATGTGTTTCATCATCTGCAGCCTTCCTTGCATGACCAATGTTCTGAGCCAGGCACCGTCTCGGTGGCAAAGCCACTTTCACCAAGTTCAAACCATGCACTAGCCACAATGGAGTTACCTTTTCTACATTTTTGTCCGTCTTGCATCTGGGAAAATATATTTTCTGATGCACAGTACTGACATTCTTTCACTCCAGGGCAGATGCACTAAGCTCTATGAGTGTATTATACACGTCTCGCCACACATGGGAATTCCAGATGATCAAAATAGAAACGGGGAGGTATCCCAAGTATGTGTTCTTCATAATTAATGCTAGACAATAAATAAAATACTTTTATGATGCTGCATCTTGTGCGCTCAAAGTATGCTTTTACTGAGAAAACAACATAACTCAAGTATTTAACTTTCTTAGAATTAACAAACATTTGTTAATCATTTAGCAGACCTGCCAACACCTGAGCCGTGCCAGAGGTATGTCAGAGTGTGAGTAGACTATGACAAAGTTGAGTGGAATCCATCCCACCTCCAAACCTTGGCTCAAAAAAAAGAGCATAAATTTTCATTTCAATATATCTCACTTCGTGTTCTTTCATATCTGTCTGTCATATCTGTCTGTTACAAATAGAAAATAAAACTTGCCTCCCATCCCCCAACCCCTCCATATTTTTTCTAGCACACAACACAAATTTGTCTCAGACCTCAGAGCTGAAGCTGTATTCCCCAGCCCATGTATTTCCAAACAAGAGATTGCATTGTAGGGCTGTCCACAACACCAACAGAGGTTTCCACTACATACATTGGTCAAGAAAGCTCCACCACATACACACTCAATCAATGAGCAAGTTTCACTTGTTCTTATGGGATACTTTAAGTATCTTTACCAGAGCAAACAAGCCTTTGTACCCTAAGCACTACTTGAGTTGACCAGTCTTCAATGAACATCAAATGCTGGCTATCTTTGCATTAGACTGAATCAGAAACCTGAGATCAGACGAGGGAAAGTTAGAGAGTCTTCATAGACTGTCTCCAGACCATTCACTGTCATCATGTACAGATTTCTACTTTTTCTGTGTAAATATCAACAGACTGCAATGAACTTGAGCATACAGATATACCAGGGATCATTCACATGGAAAAGAAATCTTGTTAAGTCCAATAAGAAATTTTTTCTCTCAATGTTTACCTAAAAGTATACCCAACATCATCCAACCATCATGAACAACAGTGGCAACATCTATGCACACATCCAGTTATTTAAATCCAAGCATACATGCATAAACTGGTAACCATACAAACACATGCCATACCCCACACATACAGGCACATGAACACATGCACATAAACTGGATCTCTGCAAGCACTCATGCAAACACACACACACACACACACACACACACACACACACACACACACACACACACACACAAGCATGTTCATTGCTCAAAGACCAGGGAGTTCAATAGATCAAAGTGCCATTTCTACCACCAGGGGTTGGAAAAAGCAAAGTGTTTGTTTTAACACCCATGTCTAACAAATCTAGTCAGGTGCATGGTTTGTTGGGAAAAAGGCCTAACACAAGGGCATGAAATCTGAAGGCAGCATCAGTGTAGGTAAGGAAAGGTCTCCATGGAGTGTCAGTAGACCATCGTGATGTGTTTCATCATCTGCAGCCTTCCTTGCATGACCAATGTTCTGAGCCAGGCACCGTCTCGGTGGCAAAGCCACTTTCACCAAGTTCAAACCATGCACTAGCCACAATGGAGTTACCTTTTCTACATTTTTGTCCATCTTGCATCTGGGAAAATATATTTTCTGATGCACAGTACTGACATTCTTTCACTCCAGGGCAGATGCACTAAGCTCTATGAGTGTATTATACACGTCTCGCCACACATGGGAATTCCAGATGATCAAAATAGAAACGGGGAGGTATCCCAAGTATGTGCTCTTCATAATTAATGCTAGACAATAAATAAAATACTTTTATGATGCTGCATCTTGTGCGCTCAAAGTATGCTTTTACTGAGAAAACAACATAACTCAAGTATTTAACTTTCTTAGAATTAACAAACATTTGTTAATCATTTAGCAGACCTGCCAACACCTGAGCCGTGCCAGAGGTATGTCAGAGTGTGAGTAGACTATGACAAAGTTGAGTGGAATCCATCCCACCTCCAAACCTTGGCTCAAAAAAAAGGCATAAATTTTCATTTCAATATATCTCACTTCTTGTTCTTTCATATCTGTCTGTTACAATTAGAAAATAAATCTTATGACTGTCATTGTCTTCGCGTTGATTTTCCAGTGTAGCATTTATTCTGACACATCAAGGGTTTATTTCAGTGCACTGGAAGTGGCCTGTTTGCATATCTTCAGCAGAAAACTCTTGGCTGATAGGACCTGGGACCATTTTTACAAATAAAGTTGACTATATATCTAGGCTTAGCAGAATACTGGAATCAATCATAGATGGGTGGAACAAATTTTGATTCAAGCAAAAAGGTTGGCAAATCTGCTTGAGCAGCCAAGTACCAACAGCAGGCTGTTTTTGGTTCAGCTCAAAAGAAAGAAAAAGGAAGGAAGGAAGGAAGGAAGGAAGGAAGGAAGGAAGGAAGGAAGGAAGGAAGGAAGGAAAGTGATCTGATAAAAGTTTTAATAAGAGGAATCATAGTATGAAATTTCACTCCACACACTGAGTAGAAACACTGCATCAGAGTAGGTAAGGAAGTCTCCAGTTAAATGTCAGAAGACCATCGTGATTAGATTCATCATCTGCAGGTTTCTACAAAAAACAATTTACTTGTCCCAGCACCTGATTTCCTCCTTCACATATAAAGGGGTGCACAACTGTAATCTACTCCAGAATGCTTAAACCACAACTTTAGAAATACCCAGATGCAGTTACTTCCACTCCATATAATGACAGAAGTTTATACATTTGGAACAAACTGTTGTCTCGGGGGGAGGCTGCTGTTTCTCCTACAAATTGGCTACAAGGAAGACTGCATGTGTCACCCATTACCGAACTGAGGAGAGAAAAGCAAAGTGATAAGAGTATGAATACATACCTCACGGGGGGTCTTGAAACCCAGACCAACATTTCTCACATAGCGAAGGTTTTTTTTGCCCTTGGTGGACAGAAGATGTGCCTTCTTGTTCAGGAAGACAGTTGGCTGCTTCTGGAAAGCCTTCTCCGTCTACAAAAAAAAGAAACATTGTGTTACAAAGCATACTTTTAACATCACCATCACTAAGTTCAGTCATCTCGCATGGTGCAGTCTCTTTCTTTCTCCTCCTTTGGAATTGGCAGTTGTCCCTCGGGCTCAGGACTTCATGATGTGCGTACTGCTGTCTTGGATGCGCCTATTCTCTCAGCAATCCTCCCCTGGCTCTATTCTTCAACATGCAGGGCTAGAGCCATGGCTCGATCCTCGCTGGGCAGCTCCGACTTATCGCGATGTGGTTATTAGTATATAACGTTGGAATCATCCCATGTTTTCGTTGAGAAATTTCCACTTTAATCAGCATACCTAATTAGTAGAGTGGGTCCAAAATTTACTAAAGACATTTATGAACATGTCGACTCGTGTGCAGCTGTAATCATGCCTTCATGGGTTGTATTTTTGCAATTGTGCCTTAAATTTACATGTGGAATTATTGCAATTTCAAGTGTTAAGTTTCGACAGGTGCTTACAACGATACAAGTTGGAAATAAGGAATAATCGTTGCTGAGACTTGAGGATATGGAAATAAAATTCAAGTGGTCTAAATCTAATTATTTAGTTCATAGCTGAAGAGACGTCATGGCGAAAACGCAACGTTACGTTGTTCGCACGTGGAGCTGTAAATAATCCATCTCATGGTCTATCATTCACAGAGATATACGAGAAAAGAATGTAAATCCGAGTGCATCGATAATTAATCCTTGAAAATAAAACGTTAAACTTCAAAAAATATATTTAATTACACACGCTAATTGTAAAAATTGTGCTCTCTCGTGCACACCGACCTGATCCGCCATCTTGTTTAGCCGTGAAAGACTGCAATAGAGGACTTCCTGTGAAGTATTGTGGGAAAGCGACTCGCCACCTACCGGAGAAATGGCGTCCCTAGGAAAGTCGGTGCCGTCGTTGCTACGACAACTTATTTCGGTAAGAAGAGCACCTGCTTGTCTCGACACATCATATAATTATGCACACGTCAAGCTGTGTTTGCACCAGTGGTGGATACATAGTTTCTCCAATGCGGATTGAATTAGTCCATCGGCACATCTTCCACCTTGAGATCGACAGAGGACGAGAGCGGAGAGGTCGTCGGTTTGAAGAAAAGGCGGTGATTATAAACCACAACGAATAGTTTGCGATATACGTGGTCGCAGTTGAATTTTCTTGTCATTACGAGCACTTGCTGCTCACTGGAATGACACTGCCGATTTGTGTGGATCGTTCATAAGGCCACAATGCAACTTTTGTAGTTTGTCGTCTGCATATAAGGGACGCAACTCTGATGCCCTGATTAAATGCGACTTGTTCAAGTTGTTGGTGACAAGTTTTTCAGGTACATTACCTCAATGAAGTTCCACGCAGGTTAGCCTTGATGTCACAAGTTTATTTACAGTGTCCACAAATGCACGCCAAGTGCAACAAATCATGTATATTTTTATGGTGCTTCAGCTCGGAAGCTCCTAATAAGTCCTATTGAGTATTGTTGGTCATGTCACCGTGATGTCATGTGTGCAGCTGTTGAGTGTTGTAAGCAGTGGTATCTTGCGTTAGGTTTATATTCCATTATCTCAACAGACGCAGGCACACCAGTTGAGAAGTGTCTCCACATGCAGCAGACTTCATGGTGCAGAAAGCTCAAAACCACCGACCACCCCGCCTCCACCTAAAAAGCAAGCTCCTTCCAGCCAAACGAAACCCCCAGCATCTGTATCTGGTGCGTTAAGTGTAAAGCATGTGCAAAATGGCACAAAGGTTTAATTATTTCAAATTGAATCAAGCTGTCTAGGAATGAATATAAATTAGAAAGGCATGGTGGCAAGTAATCGAACAAGCTTGCTCACAAGAACATTGTTGGTGGTCATGCATGGCAATCTGATAAAAAGAGCTCAATCTTTGGGAGTACATTATCATATTTGTAATGAGTATTAGAAATGGAAGAACTTTATGATTTATGCAAAGCCTATACATCCCCATGAACTTGAAGGAAATCATTATAGTCCTTGTAGTAGATATGAGGAGTTTTTTTGTTGAACATGTGGCTGCTGCACTCCAAAAAAGTATCTGATATACACCCAACTTCTTGATAATTACTCTATGGAAAATTGGCATTTCTACTGTCGCGTAACCCATTATGAATGTGATGGGGGGGAGGTGTGGTGGGGGGGTGTGTGTGTGTGTGTGTGTGTGTGTGTGTGTGTGTGTGTGTGTGTGTGCGTGCGTGCATGTGTGTGGTGTGTGTGTGTGTGTGTGTGTGTGTGTGTGAGTGTGTGTTGAGAATGAGAATGTTTCCTTTGGTAGCAGAAAAGCCACCAAGTTTTCCAACTTATGGGCAAAAAAATTATTATGATTTCCATGTCCTTGTGGAAATGGGGCTTGATTGTCACCTTCACAAGTCCATATCTAGTGTTTTACATGGAGCTAAAACCCTTCCTTTCTTATAAAGAACAAATCAAAATATATGTGATTTGGGTTGTAGAGGTGCACCTCTATTCCATCATCTCCCCACTTGTTTTATGCTTGAGGAATGACTTGGTTAATTCCTTGTTGGTTGCATACAAAAAAAAGTTATTTTACATCAGTTGGCAACAACTGTGACCCTGCTAGAATGCCGCTGCTTAATGGCTCATGTGATTTTCCATTGCAGTCACTGTTAGCAATGGCTAATTTTTCCCTTGCTGTTTTTCAGCATACAAAGTACCCGAGTATTACTCCCACAACCCCATGACCTTTTATGATGTCGAGAAAGAGATGATGAAGTCAAGATTGCCTCAACCCAGCAGCAAAGTTGTGAAGAAATGAGAAATGGCTTTATGGAAGACAACATTGGTCAACATTTTGCAAAAGCATACTGTCACATAAAATGATATGCATGGAGTAAATGAGTGGATTTGTTATGTACATAGAGATGAAATGGTTCCTTCCCAGCTAGGTCTCGGATTCGCCATCTTGTTGACGTGAATTTTGATGGCAGCCTGGAGCTTGTGATATGTATGCTTGTAGAGCTCTAACTACACAGTGAGACAAATAAAATCTGCACATGCCCATTTTAAGAAGCTTTGTCTCTTTGTTGGCATCTGAATTTAACTCAATCCAAGATGGGACATAGTGTGTTTTTTTTCCATAACCCCACACAAGGATATTTGATAGTTCAAGCCTCCTATGTTTGCTTATTTGGGTACTGTTTGATGTAAATAACATAGCACATCTCAACCTACAATATTTAAATCAAACTGGTCGTTTGTTCTCTGTACCCATAACTGTCACAGTTACATAGTTCAATTCCTAGGGGAGGAAGCAATCAGGCAAGCATCTCATCAGCAGGAAAAAACTCCTTATCCTATACCGCACATTATGAAATGCTCCACTTGTCAAAAGCCCTACGGAACATACAGCAGCTGCTAAATGTCTGTCCCTCTTCAGCTGTAACCCAAGTCTGTCCCTCTTCAGCTGTAACCCATGTCTGTCCCTCTTCAGCTGTAACCCATGTCTGTCCCTCTTCAGCTGTAACCCATGTCTGTCCCTCTTCAGCTGCAACCCATGTCTGTCCCTCATCAGCTGTAACCCATGTCTGTCCCTCTTCAGCTGTAACCCATGTCTGTCCCTCTTCAGCTGTAACCCATGTCTGTCCCTCTTCAGCTGTAACCCATGTCTGTCCCTCTTCAGCTGTAACCCATGTCTGTCCCTCTTCAGCTGTAACCCATGTCTGTCCCTCTTCAGCTGTAACCCATGTCTGTCTCTCTTCAGCTGTAACCCATGTCTGTCCCTCTTCAGCTGTAACCCATGTCTCTCTTCAGCTGTAACCCATGTCTGTCCCTCTTCAGCTGTAACCCATGTCTGTCCCTCATCAGCTGTAACCCAAGTCCATCCCTCTTCAGCTGTAACCCATGTCTGTCCCTCTTCAGCTGTAACCCATGTCTGTCCCTCTTCAGCTGTAACCCATGTCTGTCCCTCTTCAGCTGTAACCCATGTCTGTCCCTCTTCAGCTGTAACCCATGTCTGTCCCTCTTCAGCTGTAACCCATGTCTGTCCCTCTTCAGCTGTAACCCATGTCTGTCCCTCTTCAGCTGTAACCCGTCTGTCCCTCTTCAGCTGTAACCCATGTCTGTCCCTCTTCAGCTGTAACCCAAGTCCATCCCTCTTCAGCTGTAACCCATGTCTGTCCCTCTTCAGCTGTAACCCATGTCTGTCCCTCTTCAGCTGTAACCCATGTCTGTCCCTCTTCAGCTGTAACCCATGTCCCTCATCAGCTGTAACCCATGTCTGTCCCTCTTCAGCTGTAACCCAAGTCCATCCCTCTTCAGCTGTAACCCATGTCTGTCCCTCTTCAGCTGTAACCCATGCCTGTTCCTCTTCAGCTGTAACCCATGTCTGTCCCTCTTCAGCTGCAACCCATGTCTGTCCCTCTTCAGCTGCAACCCATGTCTGTCCCTCTTCAGCTGTAACCCATGTCTGTCCCTCTTCAGCTGTAACCCGTCTGTCCCTCTTCAGCTGTAACCCATGTCTGTCCCTCTTCAGCTGTAACCCATGTCTGTCCCTCTTCAGCTGTAACCCATGTCTGTCCCTCTTCAGCTGTAACCCAAGTCCATCCCTCTTCAGCTGTAACCCATGTCTGTCCCTCTTCAGCTGTAACCCAAGTCCATCCCTCTTCAGCTGTAACCCATGTCTGTCCCTCTTCAGCTGCAACCCATGTCTGTCCCTCTTCAGCTGTAACCCATGTCTGTCCCTCTTCAGCTGTAACCCATGTCCCTCTTCAGCTGTAACCCATGTCTGTCCCTCTTCAGCTGTAACCCATGTCTGTCCCTCTTCAGCTGTAACCCATGTCTGTCCCTCTTCAGCTGTAACCCATGTCTGTCCCTCTTCAGCTGTAACCCATGTCTGTCCCTCTTCAGCTGTAACCCATGTCTGTCCCTCTTCAGCTGTAACCCATGTCTGTCCCTCTTCAGCTGTAACCCATGTCTGTCCCTCTTCAGCTGTAACCCATGTCTGTCCCTCTTCAGCTGTAACCCATGTCTGTCCCTCTTCAGCTGTAACCTGTCTGTCCCTCTTCAGCTGTAACCCATGTCTGTCCCTCTTCAGCTGTAACCCATGTCTGTCCCTCTTCAGCTGTAACCCATGTCTGTCCCTCTTCAGCTGTAACCCATGTCTGTCCCTCTTCAGCTGTAACCCGTCTGTCCCTCTTCAGCTGTAACCCATGTCTGTCCCTCTTCAGCTGTAACCCATGTCTGTCCCTCTTCAGCTGTAACCCATGTCTGTCCCTCTTCAGCTGTAACCCATGTCTGTCCCTCTTCAGCTGTAACCCATGTCTGTCCCTCTTCAGCTGTAACCCATGTCTGTCCCTCTTCAGCTGTAACCCATGTCTGTCCCTCTTCAGCTGTAACCCATGTCTGTCCCTCTTCAGCTGTAACCCATGTCTGTCCCTCTTCAGCTGTAACCCATGTCTGTCCCTCTTCAGCTGTAACCCATGTCTGTCCCTCTTCAGCTGTAACCCATGTCTGTCCCTCTTCAGCTGTAACCCATGTCTGTCCCTCTTCAGCTGTAACCCATGTCTGTCCCTCTTCAGCTGTAACCCATGTCTGTCCCTCTTCAGCTGTAACCCATGTCTGTCCCTCTTCAGCTGTAACCCATGTCTGTCCCTCTTCAGCTGTAACCCATGTCTGTCCCTCTTCAGCTGTAACCCATGTCTGTCCCTCTTCAGCTGTAACCCATGTCTGTCCCTCTTCAGCTGTAACCCATGTCTGTCCCTCTTCAGCTGTAACCCATGTCTGTCCCTCTTCAGCTGTAACCCATGTCTGTCCCTCTTCAGCTGTAACCCATGTCTGTCCCTCTTCAGCTGTAACCCATGTCTGTCCCTCTTCAGCTGTAACCCATGTCTGTCCCTCTTCAGCTGTAACCCATGTCTGTCCCTCTTCAGCTGTAACCCATGTCTGTCCCTCTTCAGCTGTAACCCATGTCTGTCCCTCTTCAGCTGTAACCCATGTCTGTCCCTCTTCAGCTGTAACCCATGTCTGTCCCTCTTCAGCTGTAACCCATGTCTGTCCCTCTTCAGCTGTAACCCATGTCTGTCCCTCTTCAGCTGTAACCCATGTCTGTCCCTCTTCAGCTGTAACCCATGTCTGTCCCTCTTCAGCTGTAACCCATGTCTGTCCCTCTTCAGCTGTAACCCATGTCTGTCCCTCTTCAGCTGTAACCCATGTCTGTCCCTCTTCAGCTGTAACCCATGTCTGTCCCTCTTCAGCTGTAACCCATGTCTGTCCCTCTTCAGCTGTAACCCATGTCTGTCCCTCTTCAGCTGTAACCCATGTCTGTCCCTCTTCAGCTGTAACCCATGTCTGTCCCTCTTCAGCTGTAACCCATGTCTGTCCCTCTTCAGCTGTAACCCATGTCTGTCCCTCTTCAGCTGTAACCCATGTCTGTCCCTCTTCAGCTGTAACCCATGTCTGTCCCTCTTCAGCTGTAACCCATGTCTGTCCCTCTTCAGCTGTAACCCATGTCTGTCCCTCTTCAGCTGTAACCCATGTCTGTCCCTCTTCAGCTGTAACCCATGTCTGTCCCTCTTCAGCTGTAACCCATGTCTGTCCCTCTTCAGCTGTAACCCATGTCTGTCCCTCTTCAGCTGTAACCCATGTCTGTCCCTCTTCAGCTGTAACCCATGTCTGTCCCTCTTCAGCTGTAACCCATGTCTGTCCCTCTTCAGCTGTAACCCATGTCTGTCCCTCTTCAGCTGTAACCCATGTCTGTCCCTCTTCAGCTGTAACCCATGTCTGTCCCTCTTCAGCTGTAACCCATGTCTGTCCCTCTTCAGCTGTAACCCATGTCTGTCCCTCTTCAGCTGTAACCCATGTCTGTCCCTCTTCAGCTGTAACCCATGTCTGTCCCTCTTCAGCTGTAACCCATGTCTGTCCCTCTTCAGCTGTAACCCATGTCTGTCCCTCTTCAGCTGTAACCCATGTCTGTCCCTCTTCAGCTGTAACCCATGTCTGTCCCTCTTCAGCTGTAACCCATGTCTGTCCCTCTTCAGCTGTAACCCATGTCTGTCCCTCTTCAGCTGTAACCCATGTCTGTCCCTCTTCAGCTGTAACCCATGTCTGTCCCTCTTCAGCTGTAACCCATGTCTGTCCCTCTTCAGCTGTAACCCATGTCTGTCCCTCTTCAGCTGTAACCCATGTCTGTCCCTCTTCAGCTGTAACCCATGTCTGTCCCTCTTCAGCTGTAACCCATGTCTGTCCCTCTTCAGCTGTAACCCATGTCTGTCCCTCTTCAGCTGTAACCCATGTCTGTCCCTCTTCAGCTGTAACCCATGTCTGTCCCTCTTCAGCTGTAACCCATGTCTGTCCCTCTTCAGCTGTAACCCATGTCTGTCCCTCTTCAGCTGTAACCCATGTCTGTCCCTCTTCAGCTGTAACCCATGTCTGTCCCTCTTCAGCTGTAACCCATGTCTGTCCCTCTTCAGCTGTAACCCATGTCTGTCCCTCTTCAGCTGTAACCCATGTCTGTCCCTCTTCAGCTGTAACCCATGTCTGTCCCTCTTCAGCTGTAACCCATGTCTGTCCCTCTTCAGCTGTAACCCATGTCTGTCCCTCTTCAGCTGTAACCCATGTCTGTCCCTCTTCAGCTGTAACCCATGTCTGTCCCTCTTCAGCTGTAACCCATGTCTGTCCCTCTTCAGCTGTAACCCATGTCTGTCCCTCTTCAGCTGTAACCCATGTCTGTCCCTCTTCAGCTGTAACCCATGTCTGTCCCTCTTCAGCTGTAACCCATGTCTGTCCCTCTTCAGCTGTAACCCATGTCTGTCCCTCTTCAGCTGTAACCCATGTCTGTCCCTCTTCAGCTGTAACCCATGTCTGTCCCTCTTCAGCTGTAACCCATGTCTGTCCCTCTTCAGCTGTAACCCATGTCTGTCCCTCTTCAGCTGTAACCCATGTCTGTCCCTCTTCAGCTGTAACCCATGTCTGTCCCTCTTCAGCTGTAACCCATGTCTGTCCCTCTTCAGCTGTAACCCATGTCTGTCCCTCTTCAGCTGTAACCCATGTCTGTCCCTCTTCAGCTGTAACCCATGTCTGTCCCTCTTCAGCTGTAACCCATGTCTGTCCCTCTTCAGCTGTAACCCATGTCTGTCCCTCTTCAGCTGTAACCCATGTCTGTCCCTCTTCAGCTGTAACCCATGTCTGTCCCTCTTCAGCTGTAACCCATGTCTGTCCCTCTTCAGCTGTAACCCATGTCTGTCCCTCTTCAGCTGTAACCCATGTCTGTCCCTCTTCAGCTGTAACCCATGTCTGTCCCTCTTCAGCTGTAACCCATGTCTGTCCCTCTTCAGCTGTAACCCATGTCTGTCCCTCTTCAGCTGTAACCCATGTCTGTCCCTCTTCAGCTGTAACCCATGTCTGTCCCTCTTCAGCTGTAACCCATGTCTGTCCCTCTTCAGCTGTAACCCATGTCTGTCCCTCTTCAGCTGTAACCCATGTCTGTCCCTCTTCAGCTGTAACCCATGTCTGTCCCTCTTCAGCTGTAACCCATGTCTGTCCCTCTTCAGCTGTAACCCATGTCTGTCCCTCTTCAGCTGTAACCCATGTCTGTCCCTCTTCAGCTGTAACCCATGTCCCTCTTCAGCTGTAACCCATGTCTGTCCCTCTTCAGCTGTAACCCATGTCTGTCCCTCTTCAGCTGTAACCCATGTCTGTCCCTCTTCAGCTGTAACCCATGTCTGTCCCTCTTCAGCTGTAACCCATGTCTGTCCCTCTTCAGCTGTAACCCATGTCTGTCCCTCTTCAGCTGTAACCCATGTCTGTCCCTCTTCAGCTGTAACCCATGTCTGTCCCTCTTCAGCTGTAACCCATGTCTGTCCCTCTTCAGCTGTAACCCATGTCTGTCCCTCTTCAGCTGTAACCCATGTCTGTCCCTCTTCAGCTGTAACCCATGTCTGTCCCTCTTCAGCTGTAACCCATGTCTGTCCCTCTTCAGCTGTAACCCATGTCTGTCCCTCTTCAGCTGTAACCCATGTCTGTCCCTCTTCAGCTGTAACCCATGTCTGTCCCTCTTCAGCTGTAACCCATGTCTGTCCCTCTTCAGCTGTAACCCATGTCTGTCCCTCTTCAGCTGTAACCCATGTCTGTCCCTCTTCAGCTGTAACCCATGTCTGTCCCTCTTCAGCTGTAACCCATGTCTGTCCCTCTTCAGCTGTAACCCATGTCTGTCCCTCTTCAGCTGTAACCCATGTCTGTCCCTCTTCAGCTGTAACCCATGTCTGTCCCTCTTCAGCTGTAACCCATGTCTGTCCCTCTTCAGCTGTAACCCATGTCTGTCCCTCTTCAGCTGTAACCCATGTCTGTCCCTCTTCAGCTGTAACCCATGTCTGTCCCTCTTCAGCTGTAACCCATGTCTGTCCCTCTTCAGCTGTAACCCATGTCTGTCCCTCTTCAGCTGTAACCCATGTCTGTCCCTCTTCAGCTGTAACCCATGTCTGTCCCTCTTCAGCTGTAACCCATGTCTGTCCCTCTTCAGCTGTAACCCATGTCCCTCTTCAGCTGTAACCCATGTCTGTCCCTCTTCAGCTGTAACCCATGTCTGTCCCTCTTCAGCTGTAACCCATGTCTGTCCCTCTTCAGCTGTAACCCATGTCTGTCCCTCTTCAGCTGTAACCCATGTCTGTCCCTCTTCAGCTGTAACCCATGTCTGTCCCTCTTCAGCTGTAACCCATGTCTGTCCCTCTTCAGCTGTAACCCATGTCTGTCCCTCTTCAGCTGTAACCCATGTCTGTCCCTCTTCAGCTGTAACCCATGTCTGTCCCTCTTCAGCTGTAACCCATGTCTGTCCCTCTTCAGCTGTAACCCATGTCTGTCCCTCTTCAGCTGTAACCCATGTCTGTCCCTCTTCAGCTGTAACCCATGTCTGTCCCTCTTCAGCTGTAACCCATGTCTGTCCCTCTTCAGCTGTAACCCATGTCTGTCCCTCTTCAGCTGTAACCCATGTCTGTCCCTCTTCAGCTGTAACCCATGTCTGTCCCTCTTCAGCTGTAACCCATGTCTGTCCCTCTTCAGCTGTAACCCATGTCTGTCCCTCTTCAGCTGTAACCCATGTCTGTCCCTCTTCAGCTGTAACCCATGTCCATCCCTCTTCAGCTGTAACCCATGTCCCTCTTCAGCTGTAACCCATGTCCCTCTTCAGCTGTAACCCAAGTCCATCCCTCTTCAGCTGTAACCCATGTCCCTCTTCAGCTGTAACCCAAGTCCATCCCTCTTCAGCTGCAACCCATGTCTGTCCCTCTTCAGCTGTAACCCATGTCCCTCTTCAGCTGCAACCCATGTCTGTCCCTCTTCAGCTGTAACCCATGTCTGTCCCTCTTCAGCTGTAACCCATGTCTGTCCCTCTTCAGCTGTAACCCATGTCTGTCCCTCTTCAGCTGTAACCCAAGTCCATCCCTCTTCAGCTGTAACCCATGTCCCTCTTCAGCTGTAACCCATGTCCCTCTTCAGCAGTAACCCATGTCTGTCCCTCTTCAGCAGTAACCCATGTCCCTCATCAGCTGTAACCCATGTCTGTCCCTCTTCAGCTGTAACCCATGTCTGTCCCTCTTCAGCTGTAACCCATGTCTGTCCCTCTTCAGCTGTAACCCATGTCTGTCCCTCTTCAGCTGTAACCCATGTCTGTCCCTCTTCAGCTGTAACCCATGTCTGTCCCTCTTCAGCTGTAACCCATGTCTGTCTCTCTTCAGCTGTAACCCATGTCTGTCCTTCTTCAGCTGTAACCCATGTCTGTCTCTCTTCAGCTGTAACCCATGTCTGTCCTTCTTCAGCTGTAACCCATGTCTGTCTCTCTTCAGCTGTAACCCATGTCTGTCCCTCTTCAGCTGTAACCCATGTCTGTCCTTCTTCAGCTGTAACCCATGTCTGTCTCTCTTCAGCTGTAACCCTTGTCTGTCCTTCTTCAGCTGTAACCCATGTCTGTCTCTCTTCAGCTGTAACCCATGTCTGTCCTTCTTCAGCTGTAACCCATGTCTGTCTCTCTTCAGCTGTAACCCATGTCTGTCCTTCTTCAGCTGTAACCCATGTCTGTCTCTCTTCAGCTGTAACCCATGTCTGTCCCTCTTCAGCTGTAACCCATGTCTGTCCCTCTTCAGCTGTAACCCATGTCTGTCTCTCTTCAGCTGTAACCCATGTCTGTCTCTTCAGCTGTAACCCATGTCTCTCTTCAGCTGTAACCCATGTCTGTCCCTCTTCAGCAGAACCCATGTCCATCCCTCTTCAGCTGTTCAGCAATACACCATGTTTTAGCAATGATGCTAGTTCCTCCATTTTATGTTTTATGCAGAGTCAAACAAGGCAGTCATGAGCTTGTACCCAAGTATGTTAAGCCTTGAGAAGTGAATTAGCAGGTCTGCCTCCCACACAGATGCCCCCTGGTGGTACATACTGCTTGGGGCCACCCATGTCTAAGCTTCTGGTGTAGGGCTCGAAAGCTCCACAGACATTGGTTCCAGCTTAGGAAGGGGGTTTTGCGTGGCAGCTGCCATATGTGATTTGTTACATGTAGAAAGTCTGAGAGGTGCCCAAGTTCCACTTGCTTTCAATAAGTGTTTCTTATCATTAGTGTCCACCAATGAATTTACATGACAACACAACACGTGATACGTCTCATATATTTAAATGGCAATATTTACAATACAATGACTCCATGAAGCACAAAATATTCCTTTGTAACAACAAATACAAATTATCATCAACAGGCCAATGGCACATTGCCATTGTGGATGGCGAGACTTCAGTTCAGCCTGATCGTCAGGATGAAAATTAAAACATCAAAACTGAAGGTTAAGGTAGTGCTGTGATTAAGATGACCAACAGTGATATGTAAGGATAGTTTGAGAATCTTAAGATCTTTCAGTGTATTTTCAATGTCAGTGGGAAATATACAACAGAATGATAGATCAACAAACTCTTCAATGTTAGCTGCCTTGGGTCACATGGCTCAATTTTGCTAGGAGAAGCTGCAATCTACAACACGAATAACATGGCAGTGACAGCAACTACAGTCAAACCACTTCTTCAAGCAGGAGAACAGTTTGCAGAGGAGAAACCAAGCATAAAAGGAGGGACATTTCATTACTGTCATATCCATTGATTGAATCCTGGGCATAAATGTATCTTTTTGTCCACAAAGTTGGAAGCATGGCATAGTCCTCTGTACAATGACCTTTCTGTTACCTCCCCTCCTTTACTATTATTCCTAGATGATTCTTCTGGTCCAGTTCATTGGTGCGAGTCACATTCACAATCCAGATTGACATGGCATACATGTAGATGCCACACAGCAGCACTCGTCATCCCAAAATGACACCATTAGGACTGTCACATCACTGGATCAAGGGATCTCTTCCAGGAATGTTTTTGACACTGTAGATGTCTGCGGTCAGACTGTGACACCTGTGGGTCAAGGTGACACCTGTGGGTCACAGTTACACTGTGGATCAAGATGACACCTGTGGGTCAAGGTGACAGATGTGGGTCATGGTTACAGATGTAGGTCAAGGTGACAGATGTGGGTCAAGGTGACAGGTGTGGGTCAAGGTGACAGATGTGGGTCAAGGTGACAGGTGTGGGTCAAGGTGACAGATGTGGGTCAAGGTGACAGGCGTGGGTCAAGGTGACACCAGAGGGTCAAGAAGACAAGCAGGTCCAAGACACCAGTGGTTCAAAATGACAATCAGAGGGCTCGGAGACAAATCAGTCCAAGGTGAAGTCAAAGGACTTGAACACTTTCTTGAAGTTGGCAGCGATTTCCTTCTCCTCCTCCTTGGAGGATTTGCACTCTTTCCAGTCGATGCGTTCCGGCATGTTGAGCAGACTAGGCTGGGCCAGCACTTCCCTGCAGCAGAGTAAACAAGAGTGAGGTCACAGTATGGTGTCAGCTCAGCATCCTGAGTGTTCAAAATCAAAGCAGTCATTGTTTAGAGGTTTCAAGTTCCTTCACTCAACACTCACTACCTAAGTCTACTCAGATGGGCTTTTGCATGTCAAGCGATTTTGACTCTGTAAAATACCACATGGATTCCTTAGGCTTAGTTATTACAATTAACACAAATTTTATGAAATTACTCATACCATTGAAAGAAGACTGCACACAACATTTTCCTTAAGACCAAATCCCGATGAAACTTATGGGGAAATGACAACATCGGTATTTTGATGATGATAATCAATACCAAGAAGAGCATGCAATACAGGTGGCATTATCACACTTTTATTATATAGAATTAGAAGCAATGACCTCCTAGTTCAATATGCTCCAGACCACTGACACATAATTTAACAAATGACTCTGATTCCCCTAGAATCAACAACCCACCTGCCAAAGAGAAGAGGGAAGCCCTTGGAGATTCTGTGAAGGAGTTTATCACCTCCTGGCAGCTCTGCATAGAAGTAGGGTTGCCCCCCAGACAAAATCTGTAATAACAAAACAACACTTCAGCTGCTGGGAATATGAAAGTTATTCTAAGATCCCTCTGATTAATGTAAAACTATTTCACTTGCTCACTAGTAATCAATACAGTACACATTATTTTTTACACATTCAGAAGCACATTGTCTATTTCTCTGCAAAAATGTTTTAACAAAATTAAGTAAGCTAATAAAATAATTAAGCAGCAATAAATGAATGGAAAATTAAATCAATTCCATTGCACTATCACATATTCTGATAAGATCTATGAAAAGTATTCCATGCAAGAAGCATTTGTTGTTGAAAATCCTTGATGGAAAGGTTCAGAAATGGGAAAAGTTTTGTAAGTACACATCACTACTGTAATCATGTCTGATGAAGTTTCAAGTATGCTCATGCCTGGGTAATGTCTGACATCACTGCTGTGATCATGTCTGATGAAGTTTCAAGTATGCTCATGCCTGGGTAATGTCTGACATCACTACTGTGATCATGGCTGATGACGTTTCAAGTATGCTCATGCCTGGGTAATGTCTGAGTGCTTGGGAATCTCTGCCAGCTCGATGTTCTCTGATTCAGCACAGTCAATGAATGCGTCCTTCACATCCATGGCAAGATCTTCAGGGATGGGTATGACCTGAACATAAAATAAACAAAGAAATAACACAGGCAAAAGGTGCATCAAACCCTGATGAATAATGTAAATTTTCACTGATGCCAAATTTGCACAAGAATACTTTCAGTCTCTGATCTCCAGCTTCATCAACTCATTAGGAATAAAAGGTGTTCCTAATTCACATGTATCAGCAATGTGGTTTAACTCTTTTCAAGAATGAATATATCCACAGTCCAAATGTCAGTCCATTCTAAGTGGAGGAGGCATCCAATTGGATTCTGTGGGGTGGGGATATGCCTACCATTGTACTTGGGCAAGACTTCAGCTACTGATCTGAACCTGTACAAGCAAAGACAATCCAGTGGACATCACAGACATCACTGATTGTCTGGTTTGTCTAGAAAATGGACATCCATACCTGAATTTGCAGATGAACACATCTGTAATTCCTTTCATAGAACACCACGGCTTTTTCCTGTGTTCTGAAGCAGTTTTTCAGGGCAACTTTGTATCTGGCAGATGTCAAGGATCAGTGAGATGGTTGATTTTGCCCTTGCTGTGCACTTTGCCTGAATTATATTATAAAAGTGTAATTCACCTGTCCCATATTTGCATTATGACTCATACTTGGTGCCTGGCTGTGGAATTTTTTCCCTGGCATCAACTGTCTTTGCCCTTAGGCTTTTCACATCAGCAAGTGCTTACATCACTCTACATGTATACATAATAATACACATACACACATGCAGATGCACACATGCACATACAAGCATACATATACACATGAAATAACTTTTTTTCCATGCACAATCCAGTCCAAACAAGCAACCTCTTTGCATCTGTCGCAACACTGAGAGTCAGGAAGGATACTGCTCTATTTCCTCTCGAATTTCGGAGGGCAGAGAGATGGTGGAGGCGTAGTGGCCGATAGGAAGGATGAGCAGGTTGTCAGGTACCAACCCTCCTTTGGCTAGGGCCAGGTAGCTCTACAAAGGTGAATAGAGAGAAATATTTATGTATATATTCAGTCAGTGAGGTCAGACGACAAAGTGATATTGGAAGAGATATTCTGTACATCAAACACCACTCCATTAGGTTACATGCAAAAGGTCCTGCAGGAGAAATTGAGCACTAACTTACCACCTACTCATGTACATATTTACAATTACAGCCAGGTTAATACAATATTTCTCACAGTGTGGCATTAATCAACAATTCAAAGACAGAATGTAATGAGAATACAAATCCAGCACCTCACATCCACATCATTAAAACAAAAAGTTTTTACAAAATTAACCTGATCAATTCAGATTTCCTTCATAACTAAAACCTTACTACAAACTTCCAGCAACCCTTCTAAAACACAAATTCTTCCAAATATTGCTTCATACACAGCCGTAAGAGGTAATCTCTCCAAGGCACACACTAGTGTCGCAGCCTGCTGTCTCCTGCACACCTTCCTGAAACTGTGACTCATTGGCAGTATTCCAGGTTTTTTACCCACCACTAAGAATTATAGACAGAAAGAGAGAGCATGAGAGAGTGAGAGAGTGAGAGAGAGAGAGAGAGAGAGAGAGAGAGAGAGAGAGAGAGAGAGAGAGAGAGAGAGAGAGAGAGAGAGAGACGAGAGGAGACGAAAGGAGGGGAGGGGAGAGGAGAGGAGAGGAGAGGAGAGGAGAGGAGAGGAGAGAGAGGAAGGAGAGGAGAGGAGAGGAGAGGAGAGGAGAGGAGAGGAGAGGAGAGGAGAGGAGAGGAGAGGAGAGGAGAGGAGGAGAGGAGGAGAGGGGAGAGGGGAGAGAGAGAGAGAGAGAGAGAGAGAGAGAGAGAGAGAGAGAGAGGCAGAGGCAGAGGCAGAGACAGAGACAGAGAGAGACATACATGGGTGCCCACACTGATGACCAGGTGTTTCTCAACCTCAGGACTTCCAAGGCAGAACCAGCATGGACCCTGTGGCTGGGCTGCAGAGGAAAGCACATCCTGTTACCTCACCTAAAGCTGTTCAGCACAACTACCACACAATCACCACTGCCATCACAATCACCATCATCATCATCATCATCATCATCATCATCATCATCATCATCATCATCATCATCATCATCATCATCATCACCATCATCATAATTTTGATCAACTCTAAAAAGACAGGGGGGGGGGGGGGGGGGGGGGGGGGGAGAGATTCAAATGGGTGACTTTCACATTCCAAAGTCAGGACACAGCACCTGATCATTGAAATGCAGCTGGCTTGATTGAGCATTGTATTCAGTCACTCAATATGCACTCTGTCTAAGATTCACCCACTAACAAGGGGAAGTTCAGAATAATAGCAACTATATAATTCAAGACTTGCTGAAAACTAACTCCTTCACCGTATTGGGCCACCTTCTTATTTAGATATACTAACAAAGTAGTCATTTCAACCACAAATTTGGAAAGGTTTCAGATTTCTGGGCAAAACAGCCAATGAATGTTGGCCATTTGTTAACATACACATATGAAGTGCTGTGAATAATTGGCCTGACAACCAAGATTGAGAGAGAGAGAGAGAGAGAGAGAGAGAGAGAGAGAGAGAGAGAGAGAGAGAGAGAGACAGAGAGAGAGACAGAGAGAGAGACAGAGAGAGAGAGGAGAGAGACAGAGAGAGAGAGAGAGAGAGAGAGAGAGAGAGAGAGAGAGAGAGAGAGAGAGAGAAGGACAGACAGAGACAGAGAGAGACAGAGTGTGAGAGAGAGAGAGAGAGAGAGAGAGAGAGAGAGAGAGAGACAGAGAGAGAGACAGAGAGAGACACAGAGAGAGAGAGAGAGAGAGAGAGATTGATTGATTGATTGATTCTTTATTTATCAAGGAAGGAGAGAGAGAGAGAGAGAGAGAGAGAGAGAGAGAGAGATCTGTACCTTTCAGTTCATGACTAGAAGTGGAACACGACAAGAGTGAAAGCATGTCAGATTGGGCTGAAAAACACATCCCAAAAGTACTACAGAGGCATTTCCGATTCCGTGGCTTCGACAAGATGTTGCTGTGCTGTCATCTTACGAGGTTTCCTTGGTTTCTTCTGCTCCCCATCTCCATCTCCTTTGGTCTGTCTCTTCTGGCCCTTGGACCCTCCTGACATGTCATAGAAGAACTGGGCAGGCTCATCTTTCTGGAGGAAAAGAAACAAAAGTAAGTTATTCCAATGCACCATGCCCTCCAAACCAAGTGATTTCTATGTGTTCAATATCCAGCCAAGATGGCATTACAATTCAGAATTACTTATCATTAGATGTAGTGGTCAATCTCACACAATCTACATTATTTTCTGGTTTCAATAAAGAATACTTCTACATGTACACTATTTCAGTCTACAAAAATAGCTGTGTAGTCAAATCTATTACTGCATGTTTTGCTTCAAGCTCTCAGTTTTTTAAAAATTCAAATTTTCACATTTTCCCTCCTGATGCATCAACAAATTAACTCTTAAAGTCTTGTAAGTCACTCATGTGTTTCATTCCCCAGTCCTGTAAGGATTATGCAGTTGTAGAAAAAATCAGTCAAGTAGCAGCCACGTGGGGTGAGCAGCTATGGGCAGTACAGGATTGAGCAGGGTGGGCGGTAATGGGTGGTACAGGTTCTTAAGAGTTAACCAATCACATAATAAACCAAAGTCAATAAAACACAAAACCCTCCCCTCCACTCTGACTCTCAAATGGGACGGGCATCTTACAGGGTCAGGCTTCTGGGTGATGATGACAGAGGGTTTGTAGGGACACTCTGTGCAGTCCTGGGGCTGTTTCACCAGCTCTTCCTGTTCCATCTTGCACAGGGGCACTACGCTGAATGCATACAGGTACTGAAAAAATAGACACAGAGGAACACCTTACCAAAAGGTCATTTTCCAGGAACAAATCAGCTCCATTATTATCCCAACACTGTGTTATTTCACACAGATCAACCATATAAATACTGTCATTTAGTATCATCATGCTACAGTGACAGCATTGTATTTCATTTGTCTTATTTATGGTTCTAAGGATCTGGGTACAACTTAAGCATTGAGGTGGAATAAAAACTCAGAAAATTGTATTTGTTGAATTTCTTATGAAAGTCTTGATGAAGATTAATCATGATCATGTGTTGATTTCAAGTCTTGAGTTGTTGGGAGGTGAATGTTGGTGTTTCAGACACGTCAAATTAGTGATTCCCAATTCAAAATACTTTATTGACCAAAGTGTTATGTAAGCTGCGTGTTTTTGAATAAATAATCTAAAAGATTTTAAGGGTTACTGGAAATTGGGGGATATCTCAAGAAAGCACTGCATGACAAAATTTAAAAAACCTTTGCTACTGTCAAAGAATAGCAGTAAGGCTACATTCTTCTAAGAACTGCTAAAGAGTACATGTATTCCTACAGCACCAATTATGTAAGAAAATAAACTATCAAAATATGGAGAGAGAGAAAAAGGAGAAAAAAGACAGACTTCACCTTCTTTTTTTCCTTGTTGGCCACCCTGGCCAGTGCTATGACCCTTGTGACATGCCTGGCACTCTCATTCAGGACTTGGTGGTTCCTGAGGATGAACAACCGCAACATGAATCTAACATAACAATGTGATATCTATGATTATAATAAAGACTAATGTGACAGTGATTCGATACCTTGGTGCAGATCAGAAGATGGGTGAATTTCATATTGTCACTCTGTAGGATGGAGGGAGGGAGGGAGGGAGGGGGGAAGGGAGGGAGGGAGGGAGGGAGGGAGGGAGGGAGGGAGGGAGGGAGGGAGGGAGGGAGGGAGGGAGGGAGGGAGGGAGGGAGGGAGGGAGGGAGGGAGGGAGGGAGGGAAGGAGGGAGGGTGTTTTATGGCCTATCAGCCTTTGTAGGCTATGTAAGGCCATTAAGCATGAAAAATCACTCGAGTGGTTCCAAGTAAGCACATTTCAAGTCATGATGTCCCTATTTATTCGCCTCTTATGAATCTGGTAGGGAGACGCGGTGGGTCTATTCTTACTTCCCCAACCCACAGGGGGATCACTCTGTAGGAATGTGAATGAGCAAGGAACCAAAAGTCACCCATATCAGACCCTAAGTGGATCTTCATTTGTCAAGAGATGGTCAATGCAGATTGGACAAAATGTAGATATCATGCAAGTGTGAAATTTTCTTTAACCCCTTCACTGCTGGCATTTCTTCTTCCTCCCCCACCACCTCCCCCCCCACCCCCCCCCCCCCACCCCCCCCCCCCCCCCACCCCCCCCATCAATAGCCTATGCTGAGAAAAAATATGTAGTTTAACTTGAGATCACACCCATTGTGACAAATGGTTATCGAGAGAGGAAAGTCTACATGCTATATTGTGTAAATGTTCAGCAGTGTTGGGTAATACAGAGAGATGATTACTTTTGAACACATCATGCATGCATGTCCACACAGCACTGCTGGGCATTACAGAGAGATCAATACATCTGAACACATCATGCATGTCCATAAAGCACTGCTGGGCATTACAGAGAGATCATTACATCTGAACACATCATGCATGTCCACATAGCACTGCTGGGCATTACAGAGAGATCATTACATCTGAACACATCGTGCATACATGTCCATAGAGCAGTGCTACCAGCATAGTTAGGATGAACTATCTACATCAGAAGTGCAGCAAGGGGTTAAGCAAACAGACACTACCTGCTGACAATGAAATTATTCTGCCTCTCTGATGACTCCACTGCATTCAAGTGGTCTCATCTACTGACAATATTTTACTACTTGTCCTGTTTTTCTGTCCTGTACATCAGCGTCCAAGTCATTTTCTAACTACCAAAGTGACTGAAAATTTGATAAATTTCATCATTATCATCATCATCATCATCATCATCATCATCATCGTCATCGTCATCATTATCAATGTCATGATGATGTATGTTGTGATTACTGATATCATTATCATGTCATAGTTGTTTTACTGCTAATATCATGGACATCACCTGTAGGGTTGACGTTCATAGAAGACGTCTTGCATCCCACAGAAATGGTACCGTGGTTTTAACACTCGGGCAGCCTCTGAAATCATCTCTGATCCTGCATCCTTTGAATCAAAATTTGCCTGGAAACAAAAAAGAGTAGAAAATTACAGCATACATTGTGAAACAAACTCTAGGAAATATACACATGCACATCAGAAGTCATCAAATCTCTGCAGATATTAATTCAGTATGGATTTTAAAAATACATTTATTCCTAAGAAGCATTACTTCATCCAAACTAAGCCAGTAAAGTTTTCACGATAGCAACGGCTAAGCATCCAGAAATCTTGACATCTTTGTGAGCATCCAAGGAGTAATCCATGGATTAGACTGCAGCTACTCGGCACAAGTTAGCCACAGAATGGATGAAAAATACTTTTCATTTCATGAACCACTGAACTACAAAGGTTTAGTTGTTTTTAAAGCTCAAAACATGAGCATGGTTCACTTACAACGGCAGTGCCATACTTTTCCACACCCGTGGGCCATTGGGAGGTGATGAGAAGATCAA
Source organism: Theodoxus fluviatilis (assembly GCA_034096865.1). Lineage (NCBI taxonomy): Eukaryota > Metazoa > Mollusca > Gastropoda > Cycloneritida > Neritidae > Theodoxus > Theodoxus fluviatilis. The sequence goes on from JAWQFJ010001596.1 coordinate 218,930, forward strand.
TGCCCTTGAACTGGTTTGAGGAGGCGGCAATCGCAGTCAAAGCAGACACATCCTCTTTGCAGAAGTGTGTGTCATCTCCCTTGTCATCTGAGCTCTCCATCCCACTGAGGTAGGCTATGTGCAGGCCAGAAGACCCTGTGAAATGACCCCGTCTGCCTGGAAAGGAAAAAGACCAGTTGAAACATCACTGTGTGCATCTGTGGAAAGAAGCCTGAATCATTTGTGCTATGTTTGCAGCATTTTCAAATGGGTGAACCTTTTGAAATAAAGCTTGCTGCAACACAGGAAACTGAGTGAAAAATGTAGATAACCTGTTGCAGGAAAAGAACATTCTTTGTTATCAATTCATTTTTCATTTCTTTCAATGCATTTCAGAAAGTGGTGATTATTTTCAATCCAAGTTGTGAACAACTCTGGCTAAAACCAAACCATGATGACTGGTATGAGTAAGTCAACTGTGCATCCAAAGGTATCATTCATCTCATTGTGTATGTAATCCCATCCCTCTCTCCAACAGTGCTCTAGATCAAGAGAAGATGTTGATTTTGTTGCACAAAACTTTGAAAAACACGTCACCCACCTAGATATGTGACATTCTCACACAGGTCAGCTCCTTCCTTTCCAGCAAAGTACTTCACCAACTCAGGTTTGTTTGGACCGAGAATCAAAGTAGAAATGGGAGCTGAAAAAACACAAAATCTTAAATTAAATTCAGGTCAGATCAATCTTGTGTTTCATTCATCTTCACATGACTTAGTCATGGTTGTGGTGGGGTGGTGATGGTTATGGTGTGGGTGGTAGTACAGTAGTGGTGGTAATGGTGGTGATATTATTTGTTTTACAGGCGTGCATGTTATAAGCAAATAATACATTCTGACATACCACTGTCATGCTGAGGCCTGTCCAGTACCTACAATGCACACCAAGTAGCACTATGAAGTGCATGTATGCGTATATGTGTAGTAATCTCCGTTTCTTTACATTCTGAAGTGTTAGTTTGCAATGAAATGCATCTCTTGATAATCTTCAAAGAATGTTTGTGCTGTTAAATGTCTTGTGACCAACCTAAATTTGCTGCAGTAATGTCATTAGCAATGCAGTGTCAAATTTATCAGGTTCTACATCCTCTGGAAACAAGGGAACACAAAAGCCACCCACCTTTTGCATGCCCAATGGCATATTTGCTCCACTCATCAGTACTTGTGCCAAAGAAATCCCCAACACAGATCAACAGCTGCCATGGAAACAAAGACCAATAAATCTACATTTCACTTTCTGGGGCTGTTCTATGAATAATTGAATTTAAAAATCACTCAAGATTAAAAAGTTTGTTTCCCACAAGAATGAAGTTAACCCTTTGTTCATTGATGTTTTGAAACTCCAAAAGTGAAAGCTTTGATCATCTTCAATTTTCTTTTTACAACTTTAGCAAAAGATGTATTTGACTCACTTCTGATATATCCTGTTCAACAGGAATACAAATGGAAAAGAATATACGAAATTGGTGACCTCTTTCTGACAGGAATATTATAACATTACATATAATGTATCAGCATATGCATTGAAAATGTCAGCCTGTTCACAATAAAAAGGTTAACATGATTTTCCTTACATCAAACTTGCCACTTTTGTTCTGGATACTCTCAACTCGTTTGAAAAGAGCAGCAAAGTTTCCCTCCACATCACCACTGACCAGACTGAAAACAAAAATATATACCTCTGTTTTAACAAAAATATTTATAAGGATACAGAGAATAAGGTAAGTATGGCATGTCTAGTTCGACAAAACCAGCTCCTTCCAATAGCCCCCCCCCCCTTCTCTCTCTCTGCTTTACTAATAAGAACAATATCTGATTTCATAAGTGCTTTCCCCAAAGCAATTCTTCATACTCTCAAATCATCTCCCCATAGACCACATTTTGCTCAAGGAATACTAATGCTCAAAGGCATGCTGTACAGCTAAATGTGTCATCTTCAACAGAACTAAACATATGCCAATCTAAATTGTGTTACAAAAATGAAACATTGAAATCTGTGTGATGCAACCATTTGACTTACATCCTCAGTGGCTTCGATGTCATTATAACGCTTCAACTTCAAGTGCAGAGTCCTGTGTAGACTTCTACAGTACACCTGCGTTTCACAAGGCAGACTGAAACGACAAGCATATATGGACTGGTTTGACATATTCAATACATTTGTTAAAATTCAATTTATGACTTCATGGCCATTCTTATGCAAATAAATGCAAACTTTGCTGACAATTTACTATAAATTATAATAGATAAAGGTGTATTATTTTGCATAATTGCATCAATGTAATGAAAAGTAGTCATATGCCCACCTTCATTTAGATGCAGCAATCAGACTCATTCTTACTGAGAGGAGACCAACTAAAAGAGCATTTGTGGGAGGAGAATATGAAGCTTTAAATTTTAAAACCTCAAAAGAAATCAAGAATGCCCAATGATGGTAATGTTTCATTACTTACAGTGTTACAGACTCTTTTATATAGCTCTGTTCATCAACTTAAATATTAAAGTACTAACTGCAATGGATGAAGAGATGGGGGGAAAATGAAACTCTCTCTCTCTCTCTCTCTCTCTCTCTCTCTCTCTCTCTCTCTCTCTCTCTCTCTCACACACACACACACACACCCACACACACACACACACACACACACACACACACACACACACACACACACACACACACACACACAAGCAAACAAACACATCCTCTGCATGCATGTTCTCTCTTTAAATCCCAGTGCCACTAACAACGCTTGCACATACGATCAATACTCAAACGGATGAATAAGCCAAAGCTGAATGGTATTTGAGTGCAGTCTCTCAGAGGAAAAAGAAATTTGTTTAATCATGACCAGCTAAATGGGTTGGCTAGCCCCGATAGATTTAATCATTCATGGACTGTCCGCCTACGCTCAAATTGGCTCAAGAAGAACATTTGGATGAATCGTCATGGGTGGATGGATGGATTGATGGTGTTTTACAGCCTATATCAGCCTTTGTTGGCTATGTAAGACCAGCATTACGCACAAAAATTACTGGAATAGTTTTGAGTTAGCGCAAATGAAGTCACGATGTCCCCTATTTATTCGCCTCTTACGAATCACGTTGGGAGACGAATCACGCGGTCGGTCAAATCGTCACGGACGTAGGGAAAACCAGCTTAAATTCTAGTGGCCGCGATGCGATCGGAGCTGGATGTGCTCAAGAGCTCATAGCCTATGAACATTACAGGCAACGACACATTTAGCACAGTAAATACAGAAATGCTGAAGGATACCCCAAGGAATGT
>JAWQFJ010001596.1:224750-226651 GCA_034096865.1 Theodoxus fluviatilis
CGCACGCACACACACACACACACACACACACACACAGTTGCTATCATGGACAGAGATGTGTCGTCCCTCGTGGTCTGCATCTTATCTATCACACCCATCACATGGATGGGCTGAGTGCAGTTGTACATGTATTTCCAAAAGGCATTAAGGAGGGGGAAGGGGGATGGAGGGGGGAAGGGGGATGGAGGGGGGAAGGGGGATGGAGGGGGGAAGGGGGATGGAGGGGGGAAGGGGGATGGAGGGGGGGGGGGGAGGGGGATGGAGGGGGGGGGTCGACGTTTTGTGAATAAGCCTCTTTCGCAGCGACGACTTACAAGTGACCGTGAAATAGGACTGTGTAGGATGAGATTTTACCGTCCGGTATGTTTATATGAATATCGATGCAATTGATATTGCTGTTTTGTAGAATCAAAAAGTCAAATCAGGTAACAGAACAAAACACTGTTGTTAATTAGTCTCTGCGACATCTTGGCCTTTCTTTCTCCCCTGTAATCTGTCCTGCATACTCTCTTTCCGTCTTTTCTAGTGTTTGATAAGTTACAAAACGCAAAACATAACAAATTATCACCATTTACAAAATGATCCGAACAAATAAATCGATCTGCCTTAGTGTCAAACGTGAGTGACTTCAGGTTCAGTTCAGCGATCCACTCACGGCGCCTTTAGTTTGAGTTGTGAGATCCTGCATTTCCTTGCCTTTTCGCGTTGCAAGACGCGGTACGACCAAAAAACACGTCGATCAATCTCTCTGTCATGTTGATTGTGGCAGTTCTTCACACAGCAGGAGGTCACCATTGTAGAAACAACAAACTTTCTGCTCCAAAAACAGTCGTGTCTTTCACAGATTTTGTCAGCGACGCGCCATTGTTTTGCTGAAAGTAGGAAAAGATAACTCTGTTTGACTCGATCTCGACGGAGCTAATATGGCATTCGGAACACAGAGATAGTATAGTCTCAGCCACGCTGAATGCTAATATGGTTGATGCGCTGCCCTAGACGTCACTTTGGGACTAGTAGACGCTATTATCCCTCCAGGTTTACTGGAGGTCCTACAGACTTTATCTGTCTGTGTGTGTGTGTGTGTGTGTGTGTGTGTGTGTGTGTGTGTGTGTGTGTGTCTGTCTGTCCCGTCTCCACGGCTTATATCTCAAAAACTACTGGACGGATTTCCTTGAGATTTTGCACACTGACTGGAAGTTAGGTCCGATTCAATATTATCAAATTTTCAGAATCGAGGTTTGAAAAGAAAGTGACTTTTTTACATTTTGGTGTTTCAATGAAAACAATTCAACAGACTCCATTTTGCAAAATCTGTGACGTCATCATTTGACGCCGAATAAACGTGACGTCATTTGCGAGGAGATTTTTGAAGCAGGGTGAATAGAATTATTGCTCGTGCTTTGCGCAGGTCTACAGAAGCTCTATGTTGCCTCTTTACCGTGGAAACTCATGCAGAATACATTTAAACGTGCATAAACGATGTCTATGGCAAAGAAAACATTTTCTTAGCGTCTATCAACACAACATGGGGCGCTGAAGATTAACAAATGAAGCGCTGCACTACATCTGTAGGTGCTCGGAAGAGGCAAAGAGCGTTCAATTCTCACCCCAACCCTAGAAAGTTCCAGGTGGGAAAGAATACATCAATTTAGGCAAGTTGTCTAAACGCAGCCGCCAGGATCAGGGGCGGGGAAAACCCCTCGGCTTTGGGTCACGGGCAGCCTCACGCTTGGCCGACGATGTGATCGCGAACGCGTTGCCCCTCACAATTGACAGCGAGATTCTCTGGAAAAGGAACTGTGTCTGGCGTGGGTCATCTGTCGACAGTGCAATCCGTTGGCCGATCTCTCGGATGAGTTCCGTTGCTGCCGGTCCGACTGAGGTATTTGTAAAAACTCTAT
>JAWQFJ010001597.1:0-10000 GCA_034096865.1 Theodoxus fluviatilis
GCGGCTAGCCCTCGCGCCGGTAAGACGTGTTCCCGTCAGCTCTGGTCTGCTCGAGCGTTTCTCTGTAACAGAAAGACACCATGCCAGTCGCTGGACTACCAGCTGCCCTGGAGACTCTGCTAACTTCTCTGCTTACGACTGAGGCGCTTATGTTGCGGATCTTTCTTGCGGCCTGGTTTCCCCACTGTTCAAGACAGTGGTACGTCGTATGTCAAGTGAGACGCAGGGGCGAGGACGATTTTCCAATCTTTATTCGCAGCTGATACAAGCGCTCAGTAACCCAGATGGAATGGGGACTGTGCGCTCACCCAGATGGAAATGGGGCACTTCTCTAAGCAGGCATCGCAGCCTCTATTTATTAGGACAGAAACAAAGCGGGAGGGGCTTTCAGACAAAGGCTGGAAGAGAGAATTCTAGGACTGTGGGAGCTTGCTGACACAGGGCAGCGCTGGACAGAGGCAGCAGCGATAACATCTCGTCAGAGCACAGAGCGATTACAGGACCGGACAGCAGCGATAGCAACCTGTCAGAGCACAGACTAATGTTCACTCTGCCTCTGGTGGTGATGGAGACAGCAGCTGGGATAAATAAACATCTCCCACAATCTCACGGCTGGGAGAGACATGCACTAATTAAACAAATCTAAGCAACCACAGAAATATTCACAACACTACTCCCTCCTTAAAACTATTCGGTCCCTGAATAGTTACCAAAACAAATAACACAATTACTAGAATCTCTAAAATCCTGTTCTAACAAAACCAACAACAGGGCCAGACCAAAACGAGTACAATAACAATTTTTCGATTCAAAACTATGGACAATCAATATGGAACGATTTAACGTTTAACACGACCACCAATGTCCATCAAATATCTAGCTGAGGGCACCCAACAGGGTCAGCGAACGTTCAGTCGCTAAACGCTGTGGATCTCAGAGCCCTATACACACGTGTCAGGTGACTCACATGGAAAATCAGGAGAACACACTAGCGGCATATTACTCGATAAGGCACAGCATGGACACTCTATATATGATGTAGTGTCCATGGGCACAGGGAGGAAGGAGCACGAATTCTTGATACAAAAAGTGATGCACAACCTTACTCAAATCTTTTACATGACACGTATTAGTTATTCTATGCCAGAATAACACAACACACCATTGATGACGCCATCAACTAACAAAGCTATAATTATAAATACATAAAACTGAATCTACACAGTGAACCGGTACCAAAATCTCCTAATGAGTGGACTCTGGACATTTCCTATCAGCGTACTAGTGCTGCCTACCCCGGATGGGTAGGATCTGGACACCTCTACACAGCACACCATGGCTGTTGACCCACACTAAGTCTCACCTGGACGTCTACCCTCAGCACACCTGTGCTACCGGCCTCCTCTGGGCCTCTCCAGACGTCCCTCTTCAGTACACACAGTACTGGAGACTTCTAAAACGGGTCAAATCCAGACATCCTTCCGCAGCATCTACGCTATAGACCTCACAATAGGTAAAATCCAGATCTATCTCTCCTGAACTCATAAATGCAATATAATGGCACCGCGAACACATACTCAATACAGCATCAAGACCTACTACTAAATTAAAAATTAATGACACCGAGAACACATACTACATCAAGATCTATTACTAAATAAAAATCAAACTGCTCCATTCCTTACCTCCCTGGCAGCATATCATTCAGTCTCCTGACTCCGCAATATCTCCTGTGCAATAGCATTTAGGTAATGCCATCAGTCCATACGAAGGTGACACAATTGCTATGGAAACGTTCTTGTAGCATCAAGTCTCGATCTCTCCTCGTTCCTGTTGCCGACGAATCCCATGGCGCCAACTTCGCCCTGGAGGAAGCCCACGCAGTCGGGTCGTCGTCCTCCACCGGCGAAGCAGGTACCGGCCGCCCTCTCGCGTCCCTCTGCCGGGTCCTGTAGCGGCGAATCCTCCGCACCTCAGCGGAGTAAGGCAGAGGCGATGACAGTCCAAGGTTGTCCGATCTCCTTGCAGACTCACGTTTTCGAGGACGTAGACCGCTGGGGGAGTTGCGTCTCTTGTTGACTTCTACACCAGACCGCTCCTGAGCGCTGATAATGCCATCTTCTGTGCCACTACGTCCAGATGTCCTGTCCGCGACGACAACTCCGACTCTCTTGCGGTGTTGCCAGTTACCCTCTCCAGGGGCATACCCACATGGTCGCACAGGCCTACAGCTGCTCCTCTGGCACTCTTCACTGGCAATATCCTCCATGGCTCCACAGTCTTCTTCTATTGGCAGTTCTTTTCGCAGCCGCTGGTGCTCCTGCTCCGGACTAGTGACACGCTCCTCGACTTCTGCTATCTGGTGGGTCACTTTCTCTCCTACTAGACTCTGGAGTTGGCGGTTCGTTTGCTGCCAGAGCTGAAGCAGACGGTCCTCTCTATCCTCTTGCCGTTTTCTTTCTTCTTCTCTCTCCTGGCGCAGGCGTTCTTCTTTCTCCTCCTGCCGTCTTCTTTCTTCTTCTTTCTCTTGGCGCAGGCGTTCTTCTTTCTCCTCTTGCCTCTTCCTGTCGTTCTCTTCCTCCTGCTGCATTTGCCTCAGCATGGTGATGATGTCAGCTATCGTCGTTTCCTCAGCCATTTTCCTGCTCCTTAGATTGTAGGACATACGACATAGATCCCACTTCTGACACCAATTGTTGCGGATCTTTCTTGCGGCCTGGTTTCCCCACTGTTCAAGACAGTGGTACGTCGTATGTCAAGTGAGACGCAGGGGCGAGGACGATTTTCCAATCTTTATTCGCAGCTGATACAAGCGCTCAGTAACCCAGATGGAATGGGGACTGTGCGCTCACCCAGATGGAAATGGGGCACTTCTCTAAGCAGGCATCGCAGCCTCTATTTATTAGGACAGAAACAAAGCGGGAGGGGCTTTCAGACAAAGGCTGGAAGAGAGAATTCTAGGACTGTGGGAGCTTGCTGACACAGGGCAGCGCTGGACAGAGGCAGCAGCGATAACATCTCGTCAGAGCACAGAGCGATTACAGGACCGGACAGCAGCGATAGCAACCTGTCAGAGCACAGACTAATGTTCACTCTGCCTCTGGTGGTGATGGAGACAGCAGCTGGGATAAATAAACATCTCCCACAATCTCACGGCTGGGAGAGACATGCACTAATTAAACAAATCTAAGCAACCACAGAAATATTCACAACACTTACTTCATGGAAGGTGGACGGGGAAGGCGGAAACACTGTAGTTGTCCTACGATTCATGCATAGTGATGGTCGGCCATTGTTAACAAGCACCATGGGCGGTTTCTGGAGAAGGAAAACACCTGCTCAGCGGCGACGAGACCAGCAGCGGGCAGAAAATCACAGAAGAAAGGGTGAGCAGAGGTAGAATGACCATTTTTCAACCTTGAATTCCGCTGATATATATGTCGCAAATTCCTCCGTTGTCGCTCCTGATGTTGCACGAGATTCCCGTGCTAGTGCACGACCAAGCTATGACGCTACAAAAGCCTTGACCTTTGACCCCACAAGTTGCAGGAATGACAAGGTAGCAGAAGCCTCATCCTCCATCCCAGATGTTCCCGCTCAAGCTTCGTTTGTCCCTCATGTGAACACAGAGACTATCGAGACTGCCAGTGCTTCACCAATTTCATCCAACAGGGAGGCTACCCTAGAAGATTTTGAAAACTTCAGATTTGATTTAGGACAGAAGTTTAAAGAGATGATGAAGGACTGCTTTGACAGCTGCAGGGGAGGGGGCGGTGCTCCGACGAGCGAAAAGGAGTCTGGCGGTGCCGAAAAAGGGACAGATCGCACACTATCCCTCCGGTCGTCATCTGCTGATCGCATGGAGGATCGTGGGCCAGTGCGGAATGCCATCCTACAGCCATCGTCGACGGAGGCTCGAGGAATCTACGGTCATCCGGGCCGTCCCAGATCAGCTGTTCCCCGTCGTCACAGAGTTGCCAGAGAGCCAGGAAGGCCGCCGCCGCGACAGCTGCTCTCACGAAAAGCATGGGAAAAGTGAATTCCATTGATGCATACAACACAGTGACTGACTGTTTTCCGTGCATTTCGTTCCAACCAATGCTGGATGCCAGTGTTGATGAACTCTTTCTTCGTGTTTCTCCGCGTTTTGCATTTAAATTCATGAGTAATGGGCCGGTGGCCTCCACACAATAAATTTGTTCAAGTTCAAGTTCTCTCTCTGTGTCTCTCTCTGTCTGTCTCTCTCTGTCTGTCTCTGTCTCTCTCTGTCTCTCTCTCTCTCTCTCTCTCTCTCTCTCTCTCTCTCTCTCTGTCTCGTTCTCTCTCTATCTATCTCTTTCTGTCCCTATCTCTGTCTCTGTCTCTCTCTGTCTCTCTCTGTCTGTCTCTGTCTGTCTCTGTCTCTGTCTGTCTCTGTCTGTCTCGGACTCTCTCTCTCTATATATATATATCTCTCTCTCTCTGCCTCTCTCTGTCTCTATCTCTATCTGTCTCTGTCTGTCTCGGACTCTCTCTCTATCTCTCTCTCTCACTCACTTTCTCTCATCAACAACATCTTCACCACCCACCAGTCGCATAAGTAGTAACACGTGTCTTTACTATACTTCTCTCAATCAAGTGCAATTTCGAAATGCTAAATTTCTTTTCTTGGATTACGAGTTAGATTTAGATTGACTCTTAAGGGCGGAAATAATTTAAATCGTGCTTCGATAATTTAAAAAAGTAGGATATTAGCAAAAACATGGGAAACAATTTTTTTGTAAAATGTACAGAGTCAAAATCAGGAAAAATGACCACGCGTGTCCTGGGAAAATATGGCACGCCATAGATGGCGGTTCTGACATCTCATCTTTGCAAACAGGCTGTGCATTTTTATGATTTTCCAGATCGTCGGTTTTGAGAGCGAGAGAAAAATAATTGCGTCCTACTGACAATGGTATGGAATCACTGTTCCCATTAAGGGTTTTCTTGTTCGACCGACAGCTGTCACACCAATTATTTATGGATACATGCCGGAGTGTCGAGCGGTTCCAGCTGTGTCATCCACTCCATCTGACAAACATCATTTGACAGATGTCAAGCATATCCTACAATGCAAACACTTAACATTTACACGGACTGAGCTTTTATGCCTGAATTGTCATATTAATGAGTGTATTAATTAGGACAACGACGCTTTCTAATCCCTCTAATACACGATAGGTTTGAAAGTAAAACAACTGTTTTGTCATAGTTAATTCTTTGTTTTCTCTCTTTCTTTTGTCTTGGACAAGTTTCTGTTGATGTCCACGATCACATCTTGTGGAATTTCTACCTCACAACTTATTTGAGACTTGGATAGTATTGCTGATAGATGAATGCACAGGCATTTTTTCTTCCTTTTTAAAAATTACATTCTATCTGTTACAGCAGAAGCATGAGTGAACGTATCGTCCTTGTCTTCCATAGCGAGTAGAGGCGGCATTGCTGCCTCGGTGTTCGCATTCCGTCTGTATGTCTGACGTCACGTGCCTGTACGTGTATAGAACGTGTGCGTGTACGTGTATAGAACATGTACGTGTATAGGTATAGAACGGGTACGTGTATGGGTATAGAATATGTACGTGTATGAGTATAGAACAGTACGTGTATGGGTATAGAACATGTACGTTTATGGGTATAGAACATGTACGTGTATGGGTATAGAACATGTATGGGTATTGGTATAGAACGTGTACGTGTATGGGTATAGAACATGTACGTGCATGGGTATAGAACATGTACGTTTATGGGTATAGAACATGTACGTGTACGGGTATAGAACGTGTACGTGTATGGGTATAGAGCATGTACGTGTATGGGTATAGAACGTGCACGTGTATGGGTATAGAACATGTACGTGTATGGGTATAGAATATGTACGTGTATGGGTATAGAACATGTACGTGTATGAGTATAGAACATGTACATGTACGGGTATAGAAAATGTACGGGTATGGGTATAGAACATGTACGTGTATGGGTATAGAACATGTACATGTATGAGTATAGAACAGTACGTGTATGGGTATAGAAAGTGTAGGCGTATGAGTATAGAACAGTACGTGTATGGGTATAGAACATGTACGTGTATGGGTATAGAACATGTACGTGTATGGGTATAGAACATGTACGTGTATGGGTATAGAGCATGTACATGTATAGGTATAGATCATGTACGTTTATGGGTATAGAACATGTACGTGTATGGGTATAGAAAGTGTACGTGTATGAATATAGAACAGTACGTGTATGGGTATAGAACATGTATGGGTATGGGTATAGAACGTGTACGTGTATGGGTATAGAACATGTACGTGTATGGATATAGAACATGTACGTGTATGGGTATAGAACAGTACGTGTATGGGTATAGAACATGTACGTGTATGGGTATATAACGTGTACGTGTATGGGTATAGAACATGTACGTGTACGTGTATGGGTATAGAACATGTACGTGTATGGGTATAGAACATGTACGTGTATGGGTATAGAGCATGTACGTGTATGGGTATAGAACATGTACGTGTATGGCAGCAAAAACTGTCTTGTCAGCTTCCTCAAGAAGCGGCCTGTCTCCAGCTGCAGCATGAACTGTCTTATCAGCTTCCTCAAGTAGCGGCCTGTCTCCAGCTGCAGCATGAACTGTCTTATCAGCTTCCTCAAGTAGCGGTCTGTCTCCAGCTGCAGCATAAACTGTCTTATAAGCTTCCTCAAGTAGCGGCCTGTCTCCAGCTGCAGCATGAACTGTCTTATCAGCTTCCTCAAGTAGCGGCCGATCTCCAGCTGCAGCATGAACTGTCTTATCACTATCAGCTTCCTCAAGTAGCGGCCTGTTTCCAGCTGCAGCATGAACTGTCTTATCAGCTTCCTCAAGTAGCGGCCTGTTTCCAGCTGCAGCATGAACTGTCTTATCAGCTTCCTCAAGTAGCGGCCCGTCTTCAGCTGCAGCATGAACTGTCTTATCAGCTTCCTCAAGTAGCGGCCTGTCTCCAGCTGCTGTAGGCATATTGGTTGAGAAGCCACTCCACAACGATGAGAGTGCATTGCGGAATCCATCTTAGTTAGAGCTCGCTCGAGTAAACATCCTTCAAGAGTGACAATGTTGGCTCGCCGCGCGCACCTTTGCGGGTTCGGTACCTTGAGCGAGCCACTCCTGCGTACGACTTTGTGTAAAAGTTCTCTTCTGTTCGTCCTTCGTAGTCGAAGATGACCATGGCTTCAAAGGTCAGATGGAAGACCGGTGGGTGTGGGTCCTGAGGTGACTGACCAGTCCAATCCGGGCCCTGAAGGCTCGCCCACATATGGGACACGAGTGAGTGGGCGCCCTCGTGGCAGTGGATGCTGTAAGTTTTTCCTGATTCCCCACAGAGACCCTGGAAGTAGCAGAACTGCATCAGATCATGTCGAAGCGCCACGTGGAAAGCTCGGATGAGATGCCCGAGACTTTGGCGTTGAGGCTACGTGGACAAGATGGCGACACCACCCTGCTTCTGACGCGCAGCGACCTCATACCAGAATTCCCTCGCGGAAATGACGTCAGCGTCTCCAGGGACAGGAGGAGTGTAATGAAGGTATGGATGTGCCGAAAAATGGAGAAATGAATTTTGAGTGAACGAATGAGCCATGAAAGTTGGAACTATCGAAGTCTAGAGCATGAATGAATTAACGAGTGAACAAATAAACGAAGGAAGGTATGAAGGAAGAAATGGATGAATGATGACAAAGAGGAAAGGAGACAGGAACGAATAAAAAGATTGTGGTGATGGTGGTGGTAGTGGTTGAATGTGGTGGTAACGATGGTAGTGGTGGTGGTAATAGTAGTGATTGTAGTTGTGGTGATGGTGTTGGTGGTGATGATGGTGGTGGTGGTAATTGTTGTGCTGGAGATAGTGGTGGTAGTTGTAGCGGTGCTGGTGGTAATTGTGGTGGCTATGATGGTGGCTGTGGTGGTGGTGATGATGGTGGTAATTGTTGTGCTGATGATTGCGGTGGTAGTGGTAGCGATGCTGGTGGTAATTGTTGTGCTGGTGATTGCGGCGGTAGTTGTGGCTGTGGTGGTGGTAGCGATAATAATGTGGCAGAGGTGGTGGTGGCGATAATAATGTGGCAGAGGTGGTGGTGGCGATAATAATGTGGCAGAGGTGGTGGTGGCGATGATAATGTGGCAGAGGTGGTGGTGGCGATAATAATGTGGCAGAGGTGGTGGTGGCGATAATAATGTGGCAGAGGTGGTGGTGGCGATGACAGTTATGGTTTAGTGGGGCTCTGTGGCCGAGTGGTCAGCACGCTTGACCTGCGGTCGCTTGCGGCTGGTGGGTGCAGTGTTCGAAGCTGCGCGGATTCTAGAGTTGCATCCATGAGCAAGGTACTTTACTCACATTGCTTCTCCTTACCCAGGAGTAAAACGGGTACCTGTGAGGGCCGAGTTGGAAAATTGTGAAAGCTAACTTTTGAAACGTTCATCCGCAGCCTGGTTGCATGCTCCCCAGGAAGTTGAGATGGTGTTTGAGTTATAAAAAGAGGTAGCCCGATGACCAGGGGGTAATTGTGTGCGGTTTGAGCATCCATCAATGGGTGGAAAGTCGCAATATAAAAATAGCACCTTGACCTTTATGGTGGTAGTGGTGGCTGTTGTTGTTGGTGGTGGTGGCAGTGGTGGTGGAACTGTGATGGTGGTGGTGGTAGTGGTGGTAGAAGTGTGATGGTGGTGGTAGAAGTGTGATGGTGGTGGTGGAAGTATGATGGTGGTAGTGGAAGTGTGATGGTGGTGGTGGAAGTGTGATGGTGGTGGTGGAAATGTGATGGTGGTGGTAGAAGTGTGATGGTGGTGGAAGTGTGATGGTGGTGGTGGAAGTGTGGTGGTGGTGGTGGAAGTATGATGGTGGTGGTGGAAATGTGATGGTGGTGGTGGAAGTGTGATGGTGGTGGTGGAAGTATGATGGTGGTGGTGGAAGTGTGATGGTGGTGGTAGAAGTGTGATGGTGGTGGAAGTGTGATGATGGTGGTGGAAGTGTGATAGTGGTGGTGGAAGTGTGATGGTGGTGGTGAAAGTGTGATGGTGGTGGTGGAAGTGTGATGGTGGTAGTAGTAGTTTGATGTTGGTGGTGGAAGTGTGATGGTGGTGGTGGAAGTGTGATGGTGGTGGTAGTAGTGTGATGGTGGTGGTGGAAGTGTGATGGTGGTGGTGGAAGTGTGAAGGTGGTGGTAGTAGTGTGATGGTGGTGGTGGAAGTGTGATGGTGGTGGTGGAAGTGTGATGGTGGTGGTAGAAGTGTGATGGTGGTGGTAGAAGTGTGAAGGTAATGGTAGTAGTGTGATGGTGGTGGTAGAAGTGTGAAGGTGGTGGTAGAAGTGTGATGGTGGTGGTGGAAATGTGATGGTGGTGGTGGGAGTGTGATGGTGGTAGGTGGAAGTGTGATGGTGGTGGTGGAAGTGTGCTGGTGGTGGTGGAAGTGTGATGGTGGTGGTAGAAGTGTGAGGTAATGGTAGTAGTGTGATGGTGGTGGTGGCAGTGGTGGTAGAAGTGTGATGGTGGTGGTAGAAGTGTGATGGTGGTGGTGGAAGTGTGATGGTGGTGGTGGAAGTGTGATGGTGGTGGTGGAAGTGTGATGGTGGTGGTGGAAGTGTGATGGTGGTGGTAGAAGTGTGATGGTGGTGGAAGTGTGATGGTGATGGAAGTGTGGTGGTGGTGGTGGAAGTATGATGGTGGTGGTGGAAATGTGATGGTGGTGGTGGAAGTGTGATGGTGGTGGTGGAAGTATGATGGTGGTGGTGGAAGTGTGATGGTGGTGGTAGAAGTGTGATGGTGGTGGAAGTGTGATGATGGTGGTGGAAGTGTGATAGTGGTGGTGGAAGTGTGATGGTGGTGGTGAAAGTGTGATGGTGGTGGTGGAAGTGTGATGGTGGTAGTAGTAGTTTGATGTTGGTGGTGGAAGTGTGATGGTGGTGGTGGAAGTGTGATGGTGGTGGTAGTAGTG
>JAWQFJ010001597.1:12500-20000 GCA_034096865.1 Theodoxus fluviatilis
AGAGAGAGGCGGACAGAGAGAGGCGGACAGAGAGAGGCAGACAGAGAGAGGCGGACAGAGAGAGGCGGACAGAGAAAGGCGGACAGAGAGAGGCGGACAGAGAGGCGGACAGAGAGAGGCGGACAGAGAGAGGCGGACAGAGAGAGGGGGACAGAGAGAGGCGGACAGAGAGAGGCGGACAGAGAGAGGCAGACAGAGAGGGGGACAGAGAGAGGCGGACAGAGAGGCGGACAGAGAGAGGCGGACAGAGAGAGGGGGACAGAGAGAGGCGGACAGAGAGAGGCGGACAGAGAGAGGCGGACAGAGAGAGGCGGACAGAGAGAGGCGGACAGAGAGAGGCGGACAGAGAGAGGCGGACAGAGAGAGGCGGACAGAGAGAGGTGGACAGAGAGAGGCGGACAGAGAGAGGCGGACAGAGAGAGGCGGACAGAGAGGCGGACAGAGAGAGGCGGACAGAGAGGCGGACAGAGAGGCGGACAGAGAGAGGGGGACAGAGAGAGGGGGACAGAGAGAGGCAGACAGAGAGGTGGTCAGAGAGAGGCGGACAGAGAGAGGCGGACAGAGAGAGGCGGACAGAGAGAGGCGGACAGAGAGAGGCGGACAGAGAGAGGCGGACAGAGAGAGGCGGACAGAGAGAGGCGGACAGAGAGATGCGGACAGAGAGAGGCGGACAGAGAGAGGCGGACAGAGAGAGGCGGACAGAGAGAGGCGGACAGAGAGATGCGGACAGAGAGAGGCGGACAGAGAGAGGCGGACAGAGAGAGGCGGACAGAGAGACGCGGACAGAGAGACGCGGACACAGAGGCGGACAGAGAGGCGGACAGAGAGAGGCGGACAGAGAGAGGGGGACAGAGAGAGGCAGACAGAGAGGTGGTCAGAGAGAGGCGGACAGAGAGAGGCGGACAGAGAGGCGGACAGAGAGGCGGACAGAGAGAGGCGGACAGAGAGGCAGACAGAGAGGCGGACAGAGAGAGGCGGACAGAGAGAGGCGGACAGAGAGAGGCAGACAGAGAGGCGGACAGAGAGAGGCGGACAGAGAGAGGCGGACAGAGAGAGGCGGACAGAGAGAGCGCGGACAGAGAGAGGCGGACAGAGAGAGGCGGACAGAGAGAGGCGGACAGAGAGAGGCGGACAGAGAGAGGCGGACAGAGAGAGGCGGACAGAGAGAGGCGGACAGAGAGAGGCGGACAGAGAGAGGCGGACAGAGAGACGCGGACAGAGAGACGCGGACACAGAGGCGGACAGAGAGGCGGACAGAGAGAGGCGGACAGAGAGAGGGGGACAGAGAGAGGCAGACAGAGAGGTGGTCAGAGAGAGGCGGACAGAGAGAGGCGGACAGAGAGGCGGACAGAGACAGGCAGACACAGAGAGGGGGACAGAGAGAGGCGGACAGAGAGAGGCGGACAGAGAGAGGCGGACAGAGAGGCGGACAGAGACAGGCAGACACAGAGAGGGGGACAGAGAGAGGCGGACAGAGAGAGGCGGACAGAGAGAGGCGGACAGAGAGAGGCGGACAGAGAGAGGCGGACAGAGAGAGGCGGACAGAGAGAGGGGGACAGAGAGAGGCGGACAGAGAGAGGCGGACAGAGAGAGGCGGACAGAGAGAGGCGGACAGAGAGAGGCGGACATAGAGAGGCGGACAGAGAGATGCGGACAGAGAGAGGCGGACAGAGAGAGGCGGACAGAGAGAGGCGGACATAGAGAGGCGGACATAGAGAGACGGACAGAGAGAGGCGGACAGAGAGGCGGACAGAGAGAGGCGGACAGAGAGAGGCGGACAGAGAGAGGCGGACAGAGAGAGGCGGACAGAGAGAGGCGGACAGAGAGAGGCGGACACAGAGGCGGACACAGAGGCGGACAGAGAGAGGCGGACAGAGAGAGGCGGACAGAGAGAGGCGGACAGAGAGAGGCGGACAGAGAGAGGGGGACAGAGAGAGGCGGACAGAGAGAGGCGGACAGAGAGAGGCGGACAGAGAGAGGCGGACATAGAGAGGCGGACAGAGAGAGACGGACAGAGAGAGGCGGACAGAGAGAGGCGGACAGAGAGAGGCGAACAGAGAGAGGCGGACAGAGAGAGGCGGACAGAGAGAGGCGGACAGAGAGAGGCGGACAGAGAGAGGCGGACAGAGAGAGGCGGACAGAGAAGTAAAAGGAGAAAATCCATTCATTAAAAATTAACGAGTTGCAACAAGAAATAAAAAGGTTTTAAAATGTATGCAGTCTTGTCTTTCTCGCCGCTTTCCAGTTGCGGACCCCCTGTGGGCCGGGGGTAAGAATAGACCCCCTGTGGGCTGGGGGTAAGAATAGACCCCCTGTGGGCCGGGGGTAAGAATAGACCCCCTGTGTGCCGGGGGTAAGAATAGACCCCCTGTGTGCCGGGGGTAAGAATAGACCCTCTGTGGGTCGGGGGTAAGAATAGACCCCCTGTGGGCCGGGGGTAAGAATAGACCCCCTGTGGGCTGGGGGTAAGAATAGACCCCCTGTGGGCTGGGGATGAGAAGAGACCCCCTGTGGGCCGGGGGTAAGAATAGACCCTCTGTGGGCCGGGGGTAAGAATAGACCCTCTGTGGGCCGGGGGTAAGAATAGACCCCCTGTGGGCCGGGGAAAAGAATAGACCCCCTGTGGGCCGGGGGTAAGAATAGACCCCCTGTGGGCCGGGGGTAAGAATAGACCCCCTGTGGGCCGGGGGTAAGAATAGACCCCCTGTGGGCCGGGGGTAAGAATAGACCCCTTGTGGGCCGGGGGTAAGAATAGACCCCCTGTGGGCTGGGGGTAAGAATAGACCCCCTGTGGGCTGGGGGTAAGAATAGACCCCCTGTGGGCTGGGGGTAAGAATAGACCCCCTGTGGGCCGGGGGTAAGAATAGACCCCCTGTGGGCTGGGGGTAAGAATAGACCCCCTGTGGGCCGGGGGTAAGAATAGACCCCCTGTGAACCGGGGGTAAGAATAGACCCCCTGTGGGCCGGGGGTAAGAATAGACCCCCTGTGGGCCGGGGGTAAGAATAGACCTATGTGGGCTGGGGGTAAGAATAGACCCCCTGTGGGTTGGGGGTAAGAATAGACCCCCTGTGGGCTGGGGGTAAGAATAGACCCCCTGTGGGCTGGGGGTAAGAATAGACCCCCTGTGGGCTGGGGGTAAGAATAGACCCCCTGTGGGCTGGGGGTAAGTGTAGACCCACCGCATTCCCCGTAAAGGGCAAATAACTTGAGAAATGGAATCTGGACTTGCTCATAACAGCTCCAGCCATTGTGTATTTAGTGATCTGACATGGCTTACAGAGGCTGGCAGGCGGGAAAGCCTCATTCATTCATTCGTTTATTCATTCATCCATCCATCCATCCATTCATTCATCCATTCATTTATTCCAGACACGCGTTCCTCCAGAGCAAAGCGTGCTGTCAAGAACCATGTTGTGGAGGTTTTCTTTGTCACTGACTACTCTGTGTACACCAAGTAAGTGTGTCACTGACTACTCTGTTTACATCAAGTAAGTATGTCACTGACTACTCTGTGTACACCAAGTAAGTGTGTCACTGACTAATCTGTGTACACCAAGTAAGTGTGTCACTGACTACTCTGTTTACATCAAGTATGTATGTCACTGACTACTCTTTTTACACCAAGTAAGTATGTCACTGACTACTCTGTGTACACCAAGTAAGTGAGTCACTGACTACTCTGTTTACACCAAGTAAGTATGTCACTGACTACTCCGTTTACACCAAGTAAGTGTGTCACTGACTACTCTGTTTACACCAAGTAAGTATGTCACTGACTACTCTGTGTACACCAAGTAAGTGTGTCACTGACTACTCTGTGTACACCAAGTAAGTGTGTCACTGACTACTGTGTTTACACCAAGTAAGTATGTCACTGACTACTCTGTGTACACCAAGTAAGTGTGTCACTGACTACTGTGTTTACACCAAGTAAGTATGTTACTGACTATTCTGTTTACACCAAGGAAGTACGTCACTGACTATTCTGTTTACACCAAGGAAGTATTTCACTGACTATTCTGTTTACACCAAGTACGTATGTCACTGACTACTGTGTTTACACCAAGTACGTATGCCACTGACTACTCTGTTAACACCAAGTACGTATGTCACTGACTACTATGTTAACACCAAGTACGTATGCCACTGACTACTATGTTAACACCAAGTACGTATGCCACTGACTACTATGTTAACACCAAGTACGTATGTCACTGACTACTATGTTAACACCAAGTACGTATGCCACTGACTACTATGTTAACACCAAGTACGTATGTCACTGACTACTATGTTAACACCAAGTACGTATGTCACTGACTACTATGTTAACACCAAGTACGTATGCCACTGACTACTATGTTAACACCAAGTACGTATGTCACTGACTACTATGTTAACACCAAGTACGTATGCCACTGACTACTATGTTAACACCAAGTACGTATGCCACTGACTACTATGTTAACACCAAGTACGTATGTCACTGACTACTCTGTTAACACCAAGTACGTATGCCACTGACTACTGTGTTTACACCAAGTACGTATGTCACTGACTACTCTGTTAACACCAAGTATGTATGCCACTGACTACTGTGTTTACACCAAGTACGTATGCCACTGACTACTGTGTTTACACCAAGTACGTATGCCACTGACTACTGTGTTTACACCAAGTACGTATGTCACTGACTACTATGTTAACACCAAGTACGTATGCCACTGACTACTCTGTTAACACCAAGTACGTATGCCACTGACTATTCTGTTTACACCAAGTACGTATGCCACTGACTACTATGTTAACACCAAGTACGTATGCCACTGACTATTCTGTTTACACCAAGTACGTATGCCACTGACTACTATGTTAACACCAAGTACGTATGCCACTGACTACTATGTTAACACCAAGTACGTATGCCACTGACTACTCTGTTTACACCAAGTACGTATGTCACTGACTACTCTGTTTACACCAAGTACGTATGTCACTGACTACTCTGTTAACACCAAGTACGTATGCCACTGACTACTGTGTTTACACCAAGTACGTATGTCACTGACTACTATGTTAACACCAAGTACGTATGCCACTGACTACTCTGTTAACACCAAGTACGTATGCCACTGACTATTCTGTTTACACCAAGTACGTATGCCACTGACTACTATGTTAACACCAAGTACGTATGCCACTGACTATTCTGTTTACACCAAGTACGTATGCCACTGACTACTATGTTAACACCAAGTACGTATGCCACTGACTACTATGTTAACACCAAGTACGTATGCCACTGACTACTCTGTTTACACCAAGTACGTATGCCACTGACTACTGTGTTTACACCAAGTACGTATGTCACTGACTACTCTGTTAACACCAAGTACGTATGCCACTGACTACTGTGTTTACACCAAGTACGTATGCCACTGACTACTGTGTTTACACCAAGTACGTATGCCACTGACTACTGTGTTTACACCAAGTACGTATGTCACTGACTACTATGTTAACACCAAGTACGTATGCCACTGACTACTCTGTTAACACCAAGTACGTATGCCACTGACTATTCTGTTTACACCAAGTACGTATGCCACTGACTACTATGTTAACACCAAGTACGTATGCCACTGACTATTCTGTTTACACCAAGTACGTATGCCACTGACTACTATGTTAACACCAAGTACGTATGCCACTGACTACTATGTTAACACCAAGTACGTATGCCACTGACTACTCTGTTTACACCAAGTACGTATGTCACTGACTACTGTGTTTACACCAAGTACGTATGTCACTGACTACTCTGTTAACACCAAGTACGTATGCCACTGACTACTGTGTTTACACCAAGTACGTATGTCACTGACTACTATGTTAACACCAAGTACGTATGCCACTGACTACTCTGTTAACACCAAGTACGTATGCCACTGACTATTCTGTTTACACCAAGTACGTATGCCACTGACTACTATGTTAACACCAAGTACGTATGCCACTGACTATTCTGTTTACACCAAGTACGTATGCCACTGACTACTATGTTAACACCAAGTACGTATGCCACTGACTACTATGTTAACACCAAGTACGTATGTCACTGACTACTGTGTTTACACCAAGTAAGTATGTCACTGACTACTGTGTTTACACCAAGTAAGTATGTCACTGACTACTCTGTTTACACCAAGTAAGTACAGAACTGCAGTCGTTACGACGGGCTCATTCCTAGTGCTGTCTGGATATGGAGTTCTCTCCCTTTGCACCAGAACGGCCGAGAAACTCCAGTGGTGCGTTTCAATACGGATTCTATTTCCGCTTGTGTCACTTCACACAGACCGACCCACACTGAGAGTTCTAGAGTTCCAGAACATGCATGAACGGCGTGTGAACGGCGCAACTTAGGCAAAGGTGAAAGGTAAACTTGCGATTTTATATAGCGATTTATCCTCCATGTCTGGGTCTGAAACCGCTTGACACTTTACCCCCTGGTCACTGGGCTGCTTGGTCTATCCTTCGCTGGCACCTGACAAAACAGTGACAGTCATCTAGGATGCACACAGTCAGGTACCAGCACCAGCTCCACCCCCTCGGGAGTATTCCAACCCAGTGCTGGCGCTTGGCCGCGTACAAGGGTTATTCACACTACAATAAGCCAGCCCTGCCCTCTCAGGTACTCGGTGTTACTCCTGGGTGGGGGAAAGCAACGTGACACAAGCATCTTGCTCATGGATGCAATTCTGGAACCGCTCAGCTTCGAACACCGCACCCTCCTGTCGCAAACGACAGCAGCTGGAGCGCGCTGACCGCTCGGACATAACGATGACCATAGGACGAGTCTGTCTTCTCACATCGGCAAACGCTGAGGAACTGGGCAGTAGTTACACGGGCTCTCACGCACCACGCACCACTCTCACGCACTACTCTCACGCACCACTCTCACGCACCACTCTCACGCACCACTCTCACGCACTACTCTCACGCACCAATCTCACGCACTACTCTCACGCACCACTCTCACGCACCACTCTCACGCACTACTCTCACGCACTACTCTCACGCACCACTCTCACGCACCACTCTCACGCACTACTCTCACGCACTACTCTCACGCACCACTCTCACGCACTACTCTCACGCACCACTCTCACGCACTACTCTCACGCACCACTCTCACGCACCACTCTCACGCACCACTCTCACGCACCACTCTCACGCACCACGCACCACTCTCACGCACTACTCTCACGCACCACTCTCACGCACCACTCTCACGCACCACTCTCACGCACCACTCTCACGCACCACTCTCACGCACCACTCTCACGCACCACTCTCACGCACTACTCTCACGCACTACTCTCACGCACCACTCTCACGCACTACTCTCACGCACCACTCTCACGCACTACTCTCACGCACCACTCTCACGCACCACTCTCACGCACCACTGTCACGCACCACTCTCACGCACCACTCTC
>JAWQFJ010001597.1:25000-27500 GCA_034096865.1 Theodoxus fluviatilis
ATACGGTTGCTATTACTGGAGGGGAGGATGACGTCAGCTCTGTGGCAGAGTGGTTAGATACGTTTGCTACTACAGGAGGGGAGGATGACGTAAGCTCTGTGGCTGAGTGATTAGATACGTTTGCTACTACTGGAGGGGAGGATGACGTAAGCTCTGTGGCAGAGTGGTTAGATACGGTTGCTACTACAGGAGGGGAGGATGACGTAAGCTCTGTGGCTGAGTGATTAGATACGTTTGCTATTACTGGAGGGGAGGATGACGTAAGCTCTGTGGCTGAGTGATTAGATACGTTTGCTACTACAGGAGGGGAGGATGACGTAAGCTCTGTGGCAGAGTGGTTAGATACGTTTGCTACTACAGGAGGGGAGGATGACGTAAGCTCTGTGGCTGAGTGATTAGATACGTTTGCTACTACAGGAGGGGAGGATGACGTAAGCTCTGTGGCTGAGTGGCTGAGTGGTTAGATACGATTGCTATTACTGGGAGGGGAGGATCACGTAAGCTCTGTGGCGGAGTGGTTAGATACGTGTACTATTACTGGGAGGGGAGGATGACTTAAGCTCTGTGGCGGAGTGGTTAGATACATTTGATACTACGGGAGCGGAGGAGAACGTAAGCTCTGTGGCAGAGTGGCAGAGTGGTTAGATACGTTTGCTATTACTGGGAGGGGAGGATGACGTAAGCTCTGTGGCTGAGTGATTAGATACGTTTGCTACTACGGGAGGGGAGGATGACGTAAGCTCTGTGGCTGAGTGGCGGAGTGATGAGAGCGCGAGGCCTGCAGCAGCTCGCGGCCTGGGAGTACGGGGTTCGAAGCTGCGCGGATCTCCCAGCTGTATTCTTGAACAGCGTTCTTAACTCGCCGTGCTTTTCCCCATGCAGCAGTCAAACCGGCAACCATGGCAACCATGGGACTCTGTAGTGCGTTTGAACCACACATGTGGCTGTAGGCTTGAATGCTTCCCAGGGAGTGGGGCTGGTGCTGGCACCTGACTGACTGAGTCTTACCTTTCACTCACTGCGCAGCCGTCAGGTGCCCGTGAAAGATTGATACAGCGGTCCTGTGATCAGGGTGTAAAGTGTAAAGCGGTTTGAGACCCGGTGATCAGGGGGTAAAGTGTAAAGCGGTTTGAGACCCAGTGATCAGGGGGTAAAGTGTAAAGCGGTTTGAGACCCAGTGATCAGGGGGTAAAGTGTAAAGCGGTTTGAGACCCGGCCATGGGTGATGTGTCGCTATATAAAACCGCGCCTTTACCTGCTGCCCATGTGGTGCCTACAGAGCTCCTCCCAGTCTCCCTGGACCGAGGATTTCGTGCAGGACGGGAAGGTGTTAGACGACAAGGCAGCCTTAAAGTTTGAGGAATGGGTCACCAGCCAGCAGGATCTACCCCGGGTGGACCACTTCGTGGGCATCACTGCGTGAGTCGCACAGCTCCTTGTGTCCTGGCCTTGGTGGTAGTAGTTATAGTGGTAGTGATGGTAGTAGTTATAGTGGTAGTGATGGTAGTAGTTACAGTGGTAGTGATGGTAGTAGTTATAGTGGTAGTGATGGTAGTAGTTATAGTGGTAGTGATGGTAGTAGTTATAGTGGTAGTGATGGTAGTAGTTATAGTGGTAGTGATGGAAGTAGTTATAGTGGTAGTGATGGAAGTAGTTATAGTGGTAGTGATGGAAGTAGTTATAGTGGTAGTGATGGTAGTAGTTATAGTGGTAGTGATGGAAGTAGTTATAGTGGTAGTGATGGTAGTAATGACAGTGGTAGTAGTTATAGTGGTAGTGATAGTAGTAATGACAGTGGTAGTAGTTATAGTGGTAGTGATAGTAGTAGTGACAGTGGTAGTAGTTATAGTGGTAGTGATAGTAGTAGTTATATTGGTATTGTTAGTAGTAGTTATATTGGTAGTGTTAGTAGCATCCCCAACAAGGACGTACTGGCGCAAGCAGGTATTCCCAGCATGTTCGCCATGCTCAGCCAGAGACGACTTAGATGGCTGGGTCACGTCAGCAGGATGGACGACGGCCGAATACCCAAAGATGTGCTGTACTGCGAGCTCGCCACGGGATCCAGACCTGCAGGAAGACCTCTCCTCCGCTACAAGGATGTTTGTAAACGTGACATGACGGCGGGAGGCATCAACCCAGCAGACTGGGAAACGGTGGCCGTTGACCGCAGCAGCTGGAGACACGCCGTCAAGACTGGCATCCAGGCCAGCGAGAGGAGGAGACGGGAGCAGTGGGAGAAGAGGAGAGAACGCAGACGACAGAGGATAGCGTCGGCATCTACAGAGCCACGCCAAGACTTCACTTGCGACAAGTGCAACAGAGCATGCGGCTCAAGGATCGGGCTCTACAGCCAGAGAGTACGCTGCCGCTCAACCCCGGACAGACCAAACCTGGCGCACACTCCATGGTCTCACGAGACTGACAGATGCCAACAACAACAACAAGTAGTAGTTATAGTGGTAGTAGTTATAGTGGTAATGACAGTGGTGGTAGTTGT
>JAWQFJ010001597.1:36453-41453 GCA_034096865.1 Theodoxus fluviatilis
TGCAGTGGGTCTCTGTAGGCGGTCTGTCCCTGACTGAGACTGGCCCTCTCTGTTTGCATGGGTCTCTGTAGGCGTGCTGCCCCTCACTGAGACTTGCTCTCCCAGCTTGCATGGGTCTCTGTAGGCGTGCTGCCCCTCACTAAGACTTGCTCTCCTTGTTTGCATGGGTCTCTGTAGGCGTGCTGCCCCTCACTGAGACTGGCTCTCCCAGCTTGCATGGGTCTCTGTAGGCGTGCTGTCCCTCACTAAGACTGGCTCTCCCAGCTTGCATGGGTCTCTGTAGGCGTGCTGCCCCTCACTGAGACTTGCTCTCCCTGTTTGCATGGGTCTCTGTAGGCGTGCTGCCCCTCACTGAGACTTGCTCTCCCAGCTTGCATGGGTCTCTGTAGGCGTGCTGCCCCTCACTGAGACTTGCTCTCCCAGCTTGCATGGGTCTCTGTAGGCGTGCTGCCCCTCACTAAGACTTGCTCTCCCAGCTTTGCATGGGTCTCTGTAGGCGTGGGCCCTCACTGAGACTTGCTCTCCCAGCTTGCATGGGTCTCTGTAGGCGTGCTGCCCCTCACTGAGACTTGCTCTCCCAGCTTGCATGGGTCTCTGTAGGCGTGCTGTCCCTCACTGAGACTGGCTCTCCCAGCTTGCATGGGTCTCTGTAGGCGTGCTGTCCCTCACTGAGACTGGCTCTCCCAGCTTGCATGGGTCTCTGTAGGCGTGCTGCCCCTCACTGAGACTTGCTCTCCCAGCTTGCATGGGTCTCTGTAGGCGTGCTGCCCCTCACTGAGACTTGCTCTCCCAGCTTGCATGGGTCTCTGTAGGCGTGCTGCCCCTCACTGAGACTTGCTCTCCCAGCTTGCATGGGTCTCTGTAGGCGTGCTGCCCCTCACTGAGACTTGCTCTCCCAGCTTGCATGGGTCTCTGTAGGCGTGCTGCCCCTCACTGAGACTTGCTCTCCCAGCTTGCATGGGTCTCTGTAGGCGTGCTGCCCCTCACTGAGACTTGCTCTCCCAGCTTGCATGGGTCTCTGTAGGCGTGCTGCCCCTCACTGAGACTTGCTCTCCCAGCTTGCATGGGTCTCTGTAGGCGTGCTGCCCCTCACTGAGACTTGCTCTCCCAGCTTGCATGGGTCTCTGTAGGCGTGCTGCCCCTCACTAAGACTTGCTCTCCCAGCTTGCATGGGTCTCTGTAGGCGTGCTGCCCCTCACTGAGACTTGCTCTCCCAGCTTGCATGGGTCTCTGTAGGCGTGCTGCCCCTCACTGAGACTTGCTCTCCCAGCTTGCATGGGTCTCTGTAGGCGTGCTGCCCCTCACTGAGGATGGCTCTGCCCAGCCATTGCTTGGGTGGGGGGGGGGGGGGGGGGGGGTGGGGGGGGGGGGAGGGGGAGGGGTGGGGGGGGGGGGGGTGGGGGGGGGGGGGGGGGGGGGGGGGGGGGGGGGGGTGGGGGGGGGGGGGGGGGGGGGGGGGGGGGGGGGGGGGGGGGGGGGGGGGGGGGGGGGGGGGTGGGGGGGGGGGGGGGGGGGGGGGGGGTGGGGGGGGGGAGGTGGGGGTGGGGCGGTGGGGGGGGGTTGGGGGGGGGGGGGGGGGGGGGACGGGGGGGGGGGGGGGGGGGGGGTCGGGGGGGGGGGGGGGGGGGTGGGGGGGGGGGGGGGGGTGGGGGGGGGGGAGGGGGGCGTGGGTGGCGGGGGGGGGGGTTGGGGGGGGGGGGGGGTGGGGGGTGGGGGGGGACGGGGGGGGGGATGGCGGGGGTGGGGGGGGGGGGGGGGGGGGTGGGGAGGGGGGGGGGGGAGGATGGGTGGGGGGGGGTGGGCGGCGGGGTGTGGGGGGGGGGGGGGGGGGGGGGGGGGGGGGGGGGGGGGGGGGGGGGGGGGGGGGGGTGGGGGGGGGGGGGGGGGGGGGGGGGGGGGGGGGGGGCGGGGGGGGGGTGAGGGGGGGCGTGGGGGGGGGGGGGGGGGGGGGGGGGGGGGTTGGGGGGGGGGGGCGGGGGGGGGGGGGGTGGGGGGGGGGGGCGGGGGGGGGGGGGAGGGGGGGGGATGGGGGGGGTGGGGGGGGGGGGGGGGAGGGGGGGAGGGGGGGGGGGGGGGGGGGGGGGGGGGGGGCGGGGGGGGGGGGCGGGAGGGGGGGGGGGGGGGGTGGGGGTGGGGTGGGGGGGTTGCGGGTGGGGGGGGGGGGGGGGGGGGGGGGGGGGGGGGGGGGGGTGTGGGGGCGGGGGGGGGTGGGGGGGGGGGGGGGGGTCTCTGTAGCGTGCTGCCCCTCACTGAGACTTGCTCTCCCAGCTTGCATGGGTCTCTGTAGGCGTGCTGCCCCTCACTGAGACTTGCTCTCCCAGCTTGCATGGGTCTCTGTAGGCGTGCTGCCCCTCACTGAGACTTGCTCTCCCAGCTTGCATGGTCTCTGTAGGCGTGCTGCCCTCACTGAGACTTGCTCTCCCAGCTTGCATGGGTCTCTGTAGGCGTGCTGCCCTCACTGAGACTTGCTCTCCAGCTTGCATGGGTCTCTGTAGGCGTGCTGCCCCTCACTGAGACTTGCTCTCCAGCTTGCATGGGTCTCTGTAGGCGTGCTGTCCCTCACTGAGACTTGCTCTCCCAGCTTGCATGGGTCTCTGTAGGCGTGCTGCCCCTCACTGAGACTTGCTCTCCAGCTTGCATGGGTCTCTGTAGGCGTGCTGCCCCTCACTGAGACTTGCTCTCCCAGCTTGCATGGGTCTCTGTAGGCGTGCTGCCCCTCACTGAGACTTGCTCTCCTAGCTTGCATGGGTCTCTGTAGGCGTGCTGCCCCTCACTGAGACTGGCTCTCCCAGCTTGCATGGGTCTCTGTAGGCGTGCTGACCCTCACTGAGACTTGCTTTCCCTGTTTGCATGGGTCTCTGTAGGCGTGCTGCCCCTCACTGAGACTTGCTCTCCCAGCTTGCATGGGTCTCTGTAGGCGTGCTGCCCCTCACTGAGACTTGCTCTCCCAGCTTGCATGGGTCTCTGTAGGCGTGCTGCCCCTCACTCAGACTTGCTCTCCCAGCTTGCATGGGTCTCTGTAGGCGTGCTGTCCCTCACTGAGACTTGCTCTCCAGCTTGCATGGGTCTCTGTAGGCGTGCTGCCCCTCACTGAGACTTGCTCTCCAGCTTGCATGGGTCTCTGTAGGCGTGCTGCCCCTCACTGAGACTTGCTCTCTCAGCTTGCATGGGTCTCTGTAGGCGTGCTGCCCCTTACTGAGACTTGCTCTCCCTGTTTGCATGGGTCTCTGTAGGCGTGCTGCCCCTCACTGAGACTTGCTCTCCCAGCTTGCATGGGTCTCTGTAGGCGTGCTGCCCCTCACTGAGACTTGCTCTCCCAGCTTGCATGGGTCTCTGTAGGCGTGCTGCCCCTCACTGAGACTTGCTCTCCCAGCTTGCATGGGTCTCTGTAGGCGTGCTGTCCCTCACTGAGACTTGCTCTCCCTGTTTGCATGGGTCTCTGTAGGCGTGCTGCCCCTCACTGAGACTTGCTCTCCCAGCTTGCATGGGTCTCTGTAGGCGTGCTGCCCCTCACTGAGACTTGCTCTCCAGCTTGCATGGGTCTCTGTAGGCGTGCTGTCCCTCACTGAGACTTGCTCTCCAGCTTGCATGGGTCTCTGTAGGCGTGCTGCCCCTCACTGAGACTTGCTCTCCCTGTTTGCATGGGTCTCTGTAGGCGTGCTGTCCCTCACTGAGACTGGCTCTCCATGTTTGTATGGGTCTCTGTAGGCGTGCTGCCCCTCACTAAGACTTGCTCTCCCTGTTTGCATGGGTCTCTGTAGGCGTGCTGCCCCTCACTGAGACTGGCCCTCTCTGTTTGCATGGGTCTCTGTAGGCGTGCTGCCCCTCACTGAGACTTGCTCTCCCTGTTTGCATGGGTCTCTGTAGGCGTGCTGCCCCTCACTGAGACTTGCTCTCCCTGTTTACATGGGTCTCTGTAGGCGTGCTGCCCCTCACTGAGACTTGCTCTCCCAGCTTGCATGGGTCTCTGTAGGCGTGCTGCCCCTCACTGAGACTGGCTCTCTCAGCTTGCATGGGTCTCTGTAGGCGTGCTGCCCCTCACTGAGACTTGCTCTCCAGCTTGCATGGGTCTCTGTAGGCGTGCTGCCCCTCACTGAGACTTGCTCTCCCTGTTTGCATGGGTCTCTGTAGGCGTGCTGCCCCTCACTGAGACTTGCTCTCCCAGCTTGCATGGGTCTCTGTAGGCGTGCTGCCCCTCACTGAGACTTGCTCTCCCTGTTTGCATGGGTCTCTGTAGGCGTGCTGCCCCTCACTGAGACTTGCTCTCCCTGTTTACATGGGTCTCTGTAGGCGTGCTGCCCCTCACTGAGACTGGCTCTCTCAGCTTGCATGGGTCTCTGTAGGCGTGCTGCCCCTCACTGAGACTGGCTCTCCCAGCTTGCATGGGTCTCTGTAGGCGTGCTGCCCCTCACTGAGACTTGCTCTCCCAGCTTGCATGGGTCTCTGTAGGCGTGCTGTCCCTCACTGAGACTTGCTCTCCCAGCTTGCATGGGTCTCTGTAAGCGTGCTGCCCCTCACTGAGACTTGCCCTCCCTGTTTGCATGGGTCTCTGTAGGCGTGCTGTCCCTCACTGAGACTTGCTCTCCCTGTTTGCATGGGTCTCTGTAGGCGTGCTGCCCCTCACTAAGACTTGCTCTCCCAGCTTGCATGGATCTCTGTAGGCGTGCTGCCCCTCACTAAGACTTGCTCTCCCAGCTTGCATGGGTCTCTGTAGGCGTGCTGCCCCTCACTGAGACTGGCTCTCCCAGCTTGCTTGGGTCTCTGTAGGCGTGCTGCCCCTCACTGAGACTGGCTCTCCCAGCTTGCATGGGTCTCTGTAGGCGTGCTGTCCCTCACTGAGACTTGCTCTCCCAGCTTGCATGAGTCTATGTAGGCGTGCTGC
Organism: Theodoxus fluviatilis; assembly: GCA_034096865.1. Classification (NCBI taxonomy): domain Eukaryota; kingdom Metazoa; phylum Mollusca; class Gastropoda; order Cycloneritida; family Neritidae; genus Theodoxus; species Theodoxus fluviatilis. Next base: position 41,336 of record JAWQFJ010001597.1, read on the forward strand.
CCCTCACTGAGACGTGCTCTCCCAGCTTGCATGGGTCTCTGTAGGCGTGCTGCCCCTCACTGAGACTTGCTCTCCCAGCTTGCATGGGTCTCTGTAGGCGTGCTGTCCCTCACTGAGA